>JAODPA010017467.1:0-13174 GCA_025585075.1 Nepenthes mirabilis
AAAAATAAAAAAGTAATTTTTTACTAAATAAGACATTTTCTAATCATCCTGTGATCTTTCTTAGAAGTCTAAAAGTAGAGTTAAGCATAGAATTTGCTGTCTTTCATCTCACAATCATATGAAAGATGCAGCAAAGCAGGGCACAATGACAAATACAGAGATCCAATGGGCAGGCAGGCATTAGAAAACTTACCCCCAAAATGCCTAATAGAATTTACCTCTGCATTCCATAAACACTCATAAAAAAAGTAATAATAATACAAATTCATATTTCAAACTTTTTGTTCTCAAATGAGTAAATGTATTGGAGTGTTATTTTCGTACCTAAAAAAGGCCACTGCAAACTAAAAACAAAGTGACCTCAAATTGTTGTATAAATAATAATTCAAAATTTAGATTGATCCTTAAACACACCAATTCATAAATACCATATCCCATAAAAATATACAAAACCAGGACCAAAAATTTGAAAAAAATATTATTCAAGAACTAAAGAAGTTTGAGGGAGAGCCTCTGAGATTTGTGGCCCCTTCTTAAAAATTGTTATCGTTGCATTAGCCTCCGTCACCGGATCTGTATTTCTTGCCAAACACAATAACCTGAAACTTATCATACCCAGCAAGTATATCAGCACCGGCAACAGCACGCAGGATGTTAGCACCAGCATCCTTAAAGTGCGATTCGGCACCTTCATTCTTGATGACCTGAGCAAATGCATCCATACAGCTTTTGTTTTTAACAGCTTGTCCCGATGTCATCATCATCCTTCTACGCACAGTTTCGATTGGATAAGAAGCTAACCCGGCACCAATTGTGATACCCCATCCAAGGAGAAAACTTGTCAAAAAACGATCCTGAAAAAGCAACAAAAAACAACCATTTGTGATTATACCGTAATTTTTGCGCCCTATTAGGTTTAGTATGAATGCATCCTCCATATTGAATATAACCGTCCAATGGAAGCTCAATCTACCAAGATTGCTCTATACATGAGTTTGGGGAAAGAGTTGGACCAATTTGACGTTATTATACTCAATATTCTCCAGCATTATTATGTAAAAGGTAGCTCTATTATTACAGCAGTACACTCCGTAAGAAAATAAAGTAATCTAGTATGTTAAAAATAAATAATATTACAGTATATGCCTAACTCAATATGCCAAACTCTTCCTCCACCCTGCAAGAAAAAAAATAAAAAAAAATAGAATCGTGAAACGAACAGTTTAGTTGAACATATTAAGACAAAAAATAGAATGATTCCTTTGATAATGAAAAAGATTAACTTATGTTAATTGATCTCTTACCATCCAGGAACTAAGTTTTTTTCTCTTATTCAACAGCAGGAGAGGCAACATCTGATGGTGAGCCCCATTCATGTGCCAGTGTCCATGATCAACAAGAAGATACAGTTCAATTATAAATCTCTTGCAATATTTTATCAACAACTTCTAAAATTGCCACTACTCTTCTTATTGCAGGATTCTAGGACATGTTTGAGAATTGCCCCATTCATGTCGCTGGCTCTTGTTGCAAAATGTCATGGCATGTTACAAGCTCAATAGATACCCGAATGGAGGCAAACGACATGAAAACTTTAGGAGTTTAACATTGGCATTAGCTAATTAATTGTAGGAAAAACCTGAAGATAAAGTGGCACTGTCCAAAGTTGAGTTCAAACAACTGCTCACCCTCCTTCACCAAAGCTAAGCACAACATCCTATTCACACAATTAACCTTACTCAAGTTGTGATTGAGCCAGCGGCAAATTCTCAATTGCCTTTCTGAGATTATGATTCATTAATTTCTTTGCAGCACATACTTTCAAAACAAATCTAGCATGACTCCTTTGGATTTCGAACAAGAGGCAACATATCACATGGACTACTGCCCTTCCCTCTACACAAAGATTTCATCTTGAGTATCCCAATTATTCAAATTGCTAAATGAAAATGAGGCTATTGTTATGCATATTGGTAGTGTGAAAATATCAAGTTTCTTTCTGCCCAAGGGTGTCATTGATGTACTATCATTTAATTATTATCTGTTATCTCTTAAGAAGATGATTGAATCTCTTAATTGTTATATTATTCATTTTTCTAATTCATACTTTATTCAGGATCTTAGATTTCGAACTATGATTGAAAAAGTTGAGGTTAAACATGATTTTTATTATCTGATAGAAACTGCTGCATTACTATCAAACCTGTCAAAAATATTGCTGAAGTTTTTTGCAGACACTTATTTTAAGCACTACTACTACAACAGTTGCTTCATGCTCCTATTTGTGGCATGCTTGTTTGGGACACCTATCAAATTCAAGACTTAAATTGATAGATGATGATGTAATTAAAATAAGTATCACTAATGGTAAAGAGAACAAATGTTTAATTTGTCACTTGGACAAACAAAATAATTGTCTTCCTTTATCCATAAGGGAACATAGAATATTTTGTATTTTCAATTAATTTATTGTGACATTTGGGTTTATGTTCCGAAAAGAGTTATGATGGTTCATGATATTTTTTTAACCGTAATAGATGATTTTTTAAGAAGTGCTTTGATGTACTTATTCAAGACAAAATTAAAAGTTAGAACTAATAATAAATTTTTTTATAATCTAATTGTGACACAGTTTAATGTCAAAATCAAGGTTATGGTAGTTGTACTAGGACGGAATCTCATATGAGACTTTTTATGCCATCAAAGGGATAATATATCAAAAAATTATGTCAAAACCTCAGAGAAAAATAGTATGATGGAAAATAAATTTGGGCATTTACTGAATATTCCCCTTGTACTCAAGATTCGATCTAATGTTCTCCTCAAATATTGAAGTACATGCATTTGACAACGATCTACTTGATAAATAAAATTCCTACTCCAATATTGTGTAATAATACATCTTATGAAGTTTTGTTTGGTGTCAAACCAATATATAATCACCTGAAGATGTTTGGATTTCTTTGCTTTACTGCCACCCTCTCTAAAGGCTATACCAATTTGACTGCAGAGGAAGGAATTGCATTCTTTTTAGGTATTCTTTTGAAATCAAAGGATATATGTTATTAGAATTTGATGTATATACAGTGTTTTTTTTTTCAAAATGTTGAATTTTCTAAATTAGACATTTTCTAATCAACCTGTCATCTTTCTTAGAAGTCTAAAAGTAGAGATAAGCATAGAAACTGCCAGTCTTTCATCTCACAATCAGATGAAAGATGCAGCAAAGCAGGGCACAATGACAAATACAGAGATCCAAGGGGCAGGCAGGTATTAGAAAACTTACCCCAAAATTGCCTAATGGAATTCACCTCTACATTCCATAAACACTCATCAAAAAAAAAAAAAAAATACAAAGTCATATTTCAAACTTTTTGTTCTCAAAGAATAAATATTTTGTAGTATTATTTTTGTGCCTAAAAAAGGCCACTGCAAACTATAAAGAATGCAACCTCAAATTATTGTATAAATAATAATCCGGAATTCAGATTGATCTTAAACACACCGATTCATAAATACCACATCCTATAAATATATGCAATGCCAGGACCAAAAGTTTGAAAAAATATTATTCAAGAACTAAAGAAGCTTGAGGGAGAGCCTACAAGATTTGTGGCCCCTTCTTAATCTTCGCCATCGTTGCATTAGCCTGTCATCGGATCCATATTTCTCGCCAACACAATAACCTGGAACTTATCATACCCATCAAGCACACCAGCGCCGGCAACAGCACGCAGGATGTTAGCACCAGCATCCTTAAAGTGCCATTCGGCACCCTCATTCTTGATGATCTGAGCAAATGCATCCATAAAGCTTTTGTATTTAACAGCTTGTCCCAATGTCATCATCATCCTTCTACAAACGGTGTCGATTGGATAAGAAGCTAAGCCGGCTCCAATTGTGATACCCCATCCAAGGAGGAAACTTGCCAAAAAACTATCCTGAAAAAACAACAAAAAATAACTATTCGTGATTATACCGTAATTTTTGCACCCTATCAGGTTCAGTATAAATGCATCCTCCTTACTGAATATAACCGTCCAATGGAAGCTCAATCTACCAAGATTGCTCTATACATGAATTTCGGGAGAGAGTTGGACCAATTTGACGTTATTATACTCAATCTTCTCTAGCATTATTATATAAAAGGTAGTAATTCTCTATCCGAACCAGTGATCATCGTATCACATGATAACAGCTCTATTATTATGGCAGTACTCTCCGTAAGAAAATAAAGTAATCTAGTATGTTAAAAATAAATAATATTACAGTATAGGCCTAACTCAATATGCCGAACTCTTCCTCCACCCTGCAAGAAAAAAAAGGAAAAAAATAGAATTGTGAAACAAACGGTTTAGTTGAACACATTAAAACAAAAAATAGAATAATTCCTCTGATAATGAAAGAGATTAAGTTATGTTAATTGATCTCTTACCACCCATGAACTAAGTTTTTTTCTCTTATTCAACAACAGGAGAGGCAACATCTGATGGTGAGCCCCATTCATGTGCCAATGGCCATGATCAACGAGAAGATACAGTCTAATTGTAAATCTCTTGCAAGATTTTATCAACAACTTCTAAAATTGTCCCTACTCTTCTTATTGCATGATTCTACAACACGTTTGAGAATTTCTTCATAAATGAGTTAGGGGCGCAAAGGCAGCCAAAAAGTTTGCCTAGAAGCAGCTGCCCTTGAAAGAGAGGTTGGAAATCTACTTGCTCTTGTTGCAAAATGTCATGGCATGTTACAAGCTCAATAGATATCCAAAAGGAGGCAAACGACATGAAAAATTCTGGAGTATAACATTGGCATTAGCTAATTAATCGAAGGGAAAACCTGAAGATAAAGTGGCACTATCCAAGGTTGAGCTCAAACAACTGCTCACCCTCTTTCACCAAAGCTAAGCATAACATCCTATTCACACAATTAACATTACTCAAATTGTGAGACAAATTCTCAATTGCCTTTCTAAGATTGTGAGTCCCTAATTTCTTTTCAGCACACACTTTCAAAACAAATCTAGCATGACTCCCTTGGATTTCGGACAAGAGGCAACATATCACATGATCTACTGCCTTTCCCTCTATACAAAGGTTTCATCTTGAGTATCCCAACTATTCAAATTGCCGAATGAAAATGAGGCTATTGTTATGCATATTAGTAGTGTGAAAATATCAGGTTTCTTTCTGCCCAAAGGTGTCATTGGTGTACCATCATTCAGTTATAATCTGATATCTCTTAAGAAGATGATTGAATTGCTTAATTGTTATATTATTTGTTTTTCTAATTCATACTTTATTCAGGACCTTAGATTTCGGACCATGATTAAAAAGGCTGAGGTTAAACATGATCTTTATTATCCGATAGAAACTGCTACATTACTATTAAACCTATCAAAAATATTACTGAAGTTTTTTTAGACACATCTTTTAAGCACTGCTACTACAACAGTTGCTTCATGCTCCTATTTGTGGCATGCTTGTTTGGGACACCTATCAAATTCAAGACTTCAATTGATAGATGATGATGTAATTAAAACAAGTATTACTGATGGTAAAGAGAACAAGTGTTTAATTTGTCACTTGGACAAACAAAATTGTCTTCCCGTATCCATAAGGGAAAATAGAATATTTTGCATTTTCAATTAATATATTGTGACATTTCGGTTTATGTTTTGAAGAGAGTTTTGATGGTTTATGATATTTTTTTAACCATAGTAGATGATTTTTTAAGAAGTACTTTGATATATTAATTCAAGACAAAATTAAAAGTTAGGACTAATAATAAATCTTTTTATAATCTAATTGGGACACAGTTTAATGTCAAAATCAAGATCATGGTAGTTGTAGTGGGGTAGAATCTCATAAGAGACTTTTTATGCCATCAAACGGATAATATATCAAAAAATTATGTCAAAACCTCAGAGAAAAATAGTATGATGGAAAATAAGTATGGGCATTTGTTGAATATTCCCCTTGTACTCAAGATTCAATCTAATGTTCTCCTCAAATATTGAAGTACATGCGTTTGACAACAATCTACTTGATAAATAAAATCCCTACTCCACTATCGTGTAATAATACTTCTTATGAAGTTTTGTTTGGTGTCAAACCAATATATAAACACCTGAAGATGTTTGGATTTCTTTGCATTACTACCACCCTCTCGAGAGGCTATACCAAATTTGACTGTAGAGGAAGGAATTGCGTTCTTCTTAGGTATTCTTTTGAAATCAAAGGATATATATTATTAGAACTTGTTGCACATACAGTGTTTTTTTTTTCAAAATGTTAAATTTTATAAGTCTAAATTTTCTTTCCGAGTAAGAACAGAGAAAATGGATAGAGATTTTGGTAATGCATCAGCATCGAGTCTCATCTTTGATGAAGTCATCATCAGTGCATCTACTCCTTAACATGATCCAACTATAACGCCAGTTTTGGTTCTGAAAGACCATCATCTACTATAGAGTCCAGCATAACAAACACAGAATATTGAAGACACAAAATCTACTAATTCTAGTCAAATAGATGCCAGACATTTGTCAAGTGATGATTGCATTCTAATCCCCACTCACAGACCTCAAACACCTCAATATCTCCAAGATTTTCATTGTCAACCAGCTCAAGGAGATAAACATACATAGCCCACGCGTGGGTTAGCTGCCTCATATCATATTGCTAACTACTTGTTATATCGAAAGCTCTTACCATCATCCTACCATGCTTTCCCCACATTTATATCCTCACACTTAGAATTGACTACATACAATGAGGCTACAAAGGAGCAAAGACGGTGCCAGATGATTGAAGTAGAGTTGCAAGCCTTGGAAGAAAACAGTACTTGGATCTGTACATATTTATAGATGGGAAAACAAGCCATTGATTATCATTACGCTATAAAAAATAAATGTAATTCGGATGGTTCAATTGAGGTCACAAGGCACGATTGGTAGCTCAAGTCTATTCCTGAGAGGTTGGAATAGATTATCATGACTAAATTGATTATTGTTAGATATTTATTTTTTAATGTAGTTGCAAATGAAGGAAACATTTAACAACTTGTTTTTCATAATGCATTTTGACATGGCAATTTCAATGAAAATTATACATGAAACGGCCTCCTAGTTACAAAAAAGGAAATTTTCATTGAATTAGTAAGTTATTCAAGAATTTGTATGGATTGAAATAAACCTTAAGAAAATCGTATTTGAAGTTCTTTAACTCTTTCATTAGTATGGGTTTCAAGCAGTCAAAAATTAGACATAATCTCTTTACTTTAGAGAACGCCGATTCATTTATTGCATTTTTTATGTATATTGTTGACATAGTTATAGCTAGCAATTCAATTACTATAATTGATACTCTCGATATATTTCTTCATTCACAATTTGAGATTAACAATATTAGGCTCTGATAATATTTCTTTAAAATAGGAGTTTTTAACCCCCTAAAAAAATTTTCAACAATTAATGCAAGTATGTTTAGGATCTTTTAGGAAATGTAGTTGCTATTGCTTCATGGTTGAGCAAATTGCCTGTGGATCAAAATGCAAAATTTAGCAAGCAAGCTGTGTTCATCTTGAATGATCCCATTGTTTTTAGAAGAATATTTGGTCATTTATTGTGCTTAAACAAAATGTATAGATTTCGAGTTAGTTCATAGAGAAGTTCACATATTACGAATTTGAATCAAAGTAGGTTTAATCAATTATCATGCACAAAATTCAAAATCCCCAAATAATTATATAACAATAAACAAATACCAATTCGGGTGACATAACAGACCAACTAGAAAGTTTCATCATCCAAATAAAAATTATAAACTGAATCCAAAATCTATCACAATACCTCATCAATAACCGTCTAGACAATATAATCTATGACCTACTCTACAAATATTGTAAGAGAGGTGATAAATTAACCAAGACAATCGAAAACTCAATACACATAACAAAACTGTTCTCATACCATAATCAAGGGTTTATACTCGACCAATCCTAATATCCAAATCACATCTGATACAAATTCAAATTATAATAGAGCTAAGACTCACTGAACTGGACGAACAATGGCCATATCACGTCCAAATTCCTACAATGTATTCAAGCCCACTAAATTTAATGGAATGAAAATAAAAAATGTGAACCTAAAATTCAACAAGTATCAACAAGTCCACAATCAGAGAGGGGATTAAATGATGTAAACGAAGCATAAACAAATCATGTAAACAAATCAAAGGGCAAATCGTAGGGCACAAATTGTATTGAACAAATCAAGGGATCTGAAAGTCATTAGAAAACATATAGGTAGTCTCAAACTCAAATCACGATCCGTATCAAATAAGTCTAATCAGGACACTCATAATAAATCATAATATGGAGTTAAATCTTATAATCAAGTCATATCTCATAACAAGTTGTGATTCGATATCATATCCAAATGATACGTATCCTGAACAAATCAAAATCCAAATCCAAAACACATGCGAATAACAAAGGACAGAACAAAATCAAATAAATCAAAATGTGTTTTGGGACAAATTATATATCCAAATGTATGAGACTAATTTAAATTTTCATCCATTGGCAAACTATGAATTTCAAATCAAATCTAAATACAAATTCATATTGAAATATAAAGCATGTACAATTGGTAAACCAAAGATTTTAAAAGATTAAATTGAAAAAGATTTACACATACTGCTGGTTGCCGTAAGCCATATCAATTACAATTTAGGCTAGTAAGTTAGGCCATCTATATACCTTATCTCCCATAGATATAGAACAAGCTTACTATATTTTATCACTCGCGATATTGGGTGTAATCCTCAAGTTTATCAGATAAATTAGGACGTTCGAGTATATATCAAATTTTCATAGTTATCTTATAGTGGTTATCATTTACAAAGAATGAGGTAGGTCCAACTATGAACAAAGCTTCTTCTTATTAGTAGAAGAGAGAGTCATATAATCACAAATTTTTCTGTTGGGAACAAAGTCTCTTCATCTTGAGAGACTCCACGTATCAAATAACCAAATTGAATCACATATCGAATCACAAAGGTAGCAACCTCATCCCCGATTCATACGTATGTACCAATGCACTGCCTATACCGGTTTCATACTCATTTCTATACAAACATATTGATACAGAATATATACGAACTCAAGTATTTATACCCATTTTCAAAAAAATCAATAGGATTCCCAAAAATCACAGAATATAAACAAAATCTCAAATGAACCAATAAATATTACATATATATCTACAGGAAACAAATAGGGTAAATAAAAATGACATGCATGTATATAAAATCTTCAAAACATGAGTAAATATTATCAGATACGAAATCAGATAAAGAATATAGTTTTTAGATACTTGCATTGACCTTATACTAAATAGATCTGACAAAATGATATTTCAATCTACCCAAACTCTTATTCTTCTCTCCTCTTCCTTATCTCTCTCTCTCCTTCTTTCCTTTTCCCGTGCACGACTTCCGAAACCCACTGCTATGCTACATTATATATGCTCTAACGTTATCTCAGACACGTCTAATGCCACCAATCTATTTTTGGTGCTTGAGCACAGACCTCGAGCATGGCGCGAGCGCAAAGTTGCAAATCGAGAATCTTTCAAGATTCAATAATATATAATGATTTCAAACACATCTAATCAACCTAAAATTACTATTAATATTAGAATAAACTAAATAGGGATCCAAACATTACATCACTGACATCCATTTCACAATTGACATATGGTATTATTCTGCGTCATATAATCTTTTGGACAAGATTTATTGCTATCGTCTAGCTCTCTATTAAGTTTGTGAGCTTATTTTACTCTAATTGAGCCTTTTGTCCCAACATTAAGATGATCACTAATTGGTTGCTGCATTTTACTTGCTGCATTTAAATTGTTGAACTTGTATTGTTAACTCAGTTGACTAAAAGATATACTAATATTACCAAATTTTTAATTTTGTATTCAAGAGGGAAAATAGCTTGGGATTGGATTTAGGTTAAGATATAATCATAATTATCAAATTTTCACCAAAGCAAAAATATATTATGAATTGACTTTGAATTTTAGGTTAAAATCCCAATGGGTAGGATTAATTATGTTAATATATTTTTATCATTTGTTTTGAATATTCATCTAGATTATGTAAATATATTTTAAATCTGACTGAAGATTAAAACAATAAAAATAAAATAAATGAAAGAAACAGAGGATAATCAATAGAACTAAAAGGCTAAGGATGATTAGATCCCTGTAATATGTTTGATGTGTTTATTTTAATTTTAATATTTTATACTGTAGGATGATTTACATATTAAATATATAAGAGATTGTGCAATTTACAATGATCTGAATTCATATTATTTTTGAGAAAAATGTAAAAAAAATACTAGTCCTAAC
Source organism: Nepenthes mirabilis (assembly GCA_025585075.1). Taxonomy (NCBI): domain Eukaryota; kingdom Viridiplantae; phylum Streptophyta; class Magnoliopsida; order Caryophyllales; family Nepenthaceae; genus Nepenthes; species Nepenthes mirabilis. Next base: position 10,430 of record JAODPA010017467.1, read on the forward strand.
ATACAAAGCCAACTCATGATGGGAAAATTTAAAAAATCATATAATTTCTTAACTTTGTAAAAGCTTATTGATGCCGCACTCTTAGACACTACCGTGATTAACAGGAGCCGCAGTAGGAGGAGAAGAAGAAGAAGATGATGATGATCTGTGTTTTCTCCAACATCTTCTCACCATTTGCACCAGAAATCTACCTATATGCCACAAGATGATGATACCAAAAATAGCAAGGAATGTGTAGGCTACAGGTAGATTTATCTCATAACTTGTAGGGATGTGAAATCCAGTAAGGGAAGTGGAAACGAGGAAACTTAACCCAACTGCCACAAATGCTATCCACGTTGCCACCATTAAAATCCCAGTGCAGATCTTGTTCTCCAGTGGCAAACCACTTAGCAGCAGTAGGAAGACGAAGCTTGAGGTGAAGAATGCAGTCGCATTTGCAATCACTATTAGCGGGTACTGGTCTGGGAAACTATATGCCAGTATGGACTCGCCTGCAATATGTGATTTCGTATCGTAAGAATTTGAGTTATCTTGCCAAAAGCCGCCGGGAGGGTTGGCTCCGGCTTGGAAGGCCGCTGCTGCAAATAGTGATGCAGCAATCATAATGGCGTTTCTGTGGCTTTCCAACCGGCCATTTCTTTCCTGTTGCTCATGCCATGCCTCCTGTTTACTAAGAAACCTATCCAGAATTTCTTGTAGGGTTGAACCACCTGCAACAGTGGTCATAGTATTCGCTGTAGCTCCAGTATTTTCCGACGAAACATTGCTTATAGAGTTCACGGCCCCTGCTTGTTGAAGGAGTCGTCCGATATTAAGGTAATCACCGCTCGCGTCCTTCAGATGTATTTCTAAGAGGTCCAGTGCTGTGAGACCGAAGACATTCTTGGCATTCACATCTATGCTTGCAATCTTCGTCAAAAAATCGATAGTCTGCAAAAAACTCTCAGTTCTTTTCATGGGTTTATAAGCTCTCAGCATAAAGTGTTGGTTTGCAGAAGTTTAACTTGATCAAAGTAGGAAGACGGGTACTTTCTGTGTCCAGGTTAAAGTTCAATGACGGTTTGCTGTCGCCATAGCAGTATCTTTTAAGACTAAAATTCAAAAAAAAAAAAAACCCAAATCCTACTTTTCAATTTGATTTGTCGAATTAATGATTTCTTTTAATCTCCTCTAATAGATGTCGTTGTAGATTATCAAATTTTAAAAATGTCTTGTGTAAGAATAGAAAGTAAGCATTTTACTCCTTATTTACATTTTAAATAATTTATAATCAGCACACATGTATGGGTGTCCTATATGACAATTATGTGGGGTTTACATGATATTATTAGGTTAAGTTTGGCCAATTTTTACTGCTCAATTGAATAGCTTTTAACTGTTATTTTTAAATGTTCTTAGCATGCTTTTTTAGTTATATTTTTATGAGTATGCATTTAGTGGTTACTTTTGATGGGGCCTTCTCGCGTCAATGCGACATGGGCTTTGTGCCGCAAAATCACGGTTATTCGGATAAAATTGAATGGCTACTCAATTTTTAATTTTTTTAATTTTCAAACAAAAAAGTAGAGCGGTTGTTCGATTTTGTCTGAATGGCCGCAATTTTGTGGTGGAGGATATGTGTCACTTTAGTGGAGCATAGGCTCCATCATCTAAGTATGCATCACAATAAAAAAAATTAATTTTTTAAGTAATTAATTTTTTAGCTATTCAATTTATAATAAGAGAATTTTTGTCTTTAAAAATGTAAATGGTTATAATTTGTCAAACTTAGTTCTTCAAGACTATACTTAGTTCTTATAATACAAACAAGTTTAGGCAAATTACAACAAAAATAGAATGTAGTCTCCTTTTTTTATGCATAAACAAAATCAAACTATAGATCAAGTTTAATTGGACATAAAAATGTTAAAAATTTATAGAGGTACCTGAAATTGTCTGTCAAGAACGGCCAGATGTAAGATGGTATTGCCATTGCCATCATTAAAATTCATAAACTCTGCATTATTGCGTATTAGAGTTTCAGTCAGAAGGAGCTCCAAGGCTTCTAGTTGATTGTGCTTCACACACACATGTAAAATGGTCTCATGGCTGCCATCATTGATGGGGACGCATGCTGCCTCAAATCCAATCCGAAGCAACTCTCTCAACGCATCAACTCGACCCTTCATGGCTGCAACATGAAGCGGGTTCCATCCGCGTCCATCACGAGCATGACACATGTGAGGGTTTGCAGAAAGTAAAAGTTTCACCATCTCTACATCCCCCTTTGCCGATGCGAGATGAAGAGGCATTGATTTCCTCGAATCTTGCTCGCATGCCAACTCCGGTTTCCATTTGAGGAGCTCTGTAGCAAATTCTAAGTGACCGAGCATGGCGGCTATATGTAATGGAGTTTCTGTAAAACATACGATTATATATCTGTCGAGTATAAGAGGGTCTCGACCGAGCAAATTAAGTAGAGAAGTCACATTGCCTTTTATTGCAGCTTTATATAGCTCTCTCTCCATTATTATGATCTCTCTGTATAAACTTTAATCACAGTAGAAGAAGCAAAGCACCTTTTTTTTTTTTTTGGCAGATGATGTTTGATCATTGCTCCGCTTATATAGAGGAAAAAAAAAAGTACTAGAAGTTAGGTGATATTTAATGAGACTACCAATTGACTTGGTCTTTGTTGACTTGACGCCTCCTACGGGTGGGAAAAAATTATCCATATATTTTAACGTAAAATTAAATATTATT
>JAODPA010017478.1:0-13174 GCA_025585075.1 Nepenthes mirabilis
GAATATAATTTTTCTAATTTTGATAATAAAAGAATATTGTTGGGTCCAATACCGGTGAAACCCAGGAAACGCGAGGCCCAATCCAAGAAGTAGCAGCCCAAACCGCCTACATGGCCTAGAACTCAAAGCAGCCTACGTGGCGGCCCAACATCTGCAGTCAATCAACGCTTTCGGCAGCTCATTAATACGGCTGTAGGCAACAAACGTGTGCCAGCAAGAACAAACCAATGAGATGGATGTTAACTCTGCAAGCCGAGGCTCGCGCCGCTCCCAGCAACTGGCCAGCCAAACTTCACACGAGGAGCAAACCAAGCGTGGCTAGTAATGCATGACGGTCTCGTCACCACCACAAGGCGACAACTGACACCACTGATTGCGACCTGCGATCAATGGCCGGCGAATCCCTACAGATAGGATTCTCGCCGTCAAAGCTCTACCGCCTGGAGCCTATAAATTCTCTCTTCTTTTACAAGAGAGGGGATTGAATCCCAAATCTTTAATCTAAGCTTGGGCTTTGAGACAAACACTTATTGAGCCCTTGCTCTTAGACTTATGCCCAATGTCCATCCTTCACAGTCTTTCATAGGCTACAAGAGTGGGCCACCTATCGCGGTGTATTCCCGGGAGCTAGGCCTCCCACCAAACGCTCATTAACTCTCATACTCTCACATTCATACACTCCTATCGCACACTCAACATACTTCCGCGCATCTCTAAGCGTGAGCTCCTTTTTGTTCATTATGGGAGGTTACTGACTTGAGTATCGGAGTGTTTTTAGCGGGAAAAATCCCACTAACCTCTGATCTCTTATTTGTTAGTTTGTATTGTGTAGGTTCAAGGTTAATACCGACGGAGACCGGACCGGCTCGTCATACCCTCCCGATGACAAGAAATCGGAAAGCTCCCTAATCCGTACGACAACCAGGGACCCGATACGCAACATTGGTGCCGTCTGTGAAAACGCGAAAAAAAGTCTAGCGTCTCCCCTCAACACTCACTCCTTCACACCAAGATGGTCAACACTCGGGCGCAAGCCAGCGCCTCAGCCAGATATGCAGCTGCTCATGGCGACGACCCCTTGGTGGGTAGCCGTGCTGATGTCCATCTGTATGTAATATTTCTGATCCCGATTGGATTATTTTAATGTTAATACTGCAACCAGATGTTCACCAGTTAGCCGCTGAAATGGGCGGCATGAGGCTAATATTTCAGGCCCTCTACACCCGGACGGGCACGTAATGGATGGGGGCTCCCTTCCAATATCTCAGATGTCATCCTCCAAGCGAAGAAGGCATCGTACTAGAGCCCCCAGGGGCAGATCAGATCGGCTTGACAATGCCGAGATCTAGGAGGCCTCCGGCAGTAGGGCCCAAATTGCAGCTGTAAGCCACCCTAGCCAGGATGAGCGGGAGGAAAGCCCAAAGTGGCACATCCCTGGTAACTCCCGCAGCAAACAGAGGTAGACAGCCGTGGATTCATACAGTGCGCGGCTGCCCCGCGTGGAAAGCCGCTGCAACCGATAAGCTCAGTAGAACCGACAGGGTCACACGGAGCTCCGTGACATCACCAACGCACAGAGGAGTGATTCTAAGCCGTCGATAGAGAAAAAGGTAAAGGTGCTCTGGGACCACCTGTGCAAGGAGAGGCCCGCATGGTCTTCCATAGACCTGCAGAGGTCACCCTTCGCCATGGATCTCCGGACCCAACTGCTCCCCAACAAATTCAAAATGCCAATACTGGACAGGTAAGACGGGAGTAAGGATCCAATGAACCATTTCAAGTACATTCGCACTCACCTGTCTCATCAGGGAGCGAGCGAGTCTTCCGCACTCAACTACATGCCAGTGCTAGTGCTTCCCCCACCACCCTCAGGGGAGACGCGCTACTTTGATTCCATGGTCTCCCGCCAAATTTCATATACTCTTTTGATGAGCTCGCAGACTACTTCTTGAGCCAATTCGCCTCTAGTCGGAAGGAAGAGAAGCAACCATGGTATCTGGATAGCGTCCGCCAGAGGACAGATGAAAGCTTGAAGTGATTCATCAACTGCTTCATCACTGAGGCACGCCGGATCCTCCAGCTCTCTGATGAGCTGAAACTCAACAACTTCATTGCCACGTTGGCGGTGGGGGTTTCTTTAAACACTTGTCACACCAGCGCCCTCAATCCTTCCAAGAAGTTGAGTTATCGCCCAAGCCTACACCTCGGCTGAGGAGGCCAACGAGATAAATCGTCCCGGATGTGTAGATCGCCCTCCGAAAGGGTCTAAGCCAGTCGTCAAGAAGAAAAGGAACAGCGACAGTAGTCGCTTCCAGGAGTGCCGCAAGCTGCCACAGTCTTCGTTAGGATCCAGGAAGGAGTACGGGCCAGCGTCCCTAACTTTCCTGAACGATACTCGCACGAACATCCTGATGTAAATCCAAGATGAGAAGTTCTTCAAATGGCTAAAAGGGTTGAAGGCCCCGAGCGGTGGAGACTCGATGAAATACTGCCAATACGACCGCTACCTGGGACATTCCAAAGAGAACTACCAGACCTTATAACAGGAGATAGAAGATCTGATCCGCCCTGGATACCTCAAATAGATCATGAAGGGCTCGGTATAGGCCCCTGTAGCCTTAGAAGGCGAGGCGAGCGAGCCACCGAAGAATCATACGACTGCTGGCGTGAACAGCATAATCTAAATTATGCCAGCCAAGAGTAGCAGGCAAGCACAGCCTAAGCAAAGTTCCAACAGCAAAAGAGCGAGGGTAGGGGATAGGAGTGATGTCATTAATTTTAGCAACGATGATATAGCTCATATAACCTTCCTCCATTCTGATCCCCTTGTTATATCCGTCCTCATTTCAGACGGTACAGTTAACTACAAACTAAAATAAGTTTTTATTGATAATAAAAACTCTCGAAATTTGTTGTATCTTGATATTTTCTTTAAACTTGGATTGAGGCAAAGCCAGATGAAAGCGACCGATAGCCCTCTGTGCAGTCTGGATAATGGACTTGTACCTGTGCAGGCAGAAATCCAGTTAGAGATCACGATAGAAACTTACCCATTTACTGCGACACGAGAGCTAACATTACTTGTCATCGATCTGCCATCCGTCTATAATGCCATCCTGGGAAGACCATTTCTCACGTCCTTCGGGACTATTACTTCGATCCCTCATCTAAAAATAAAATTTCTGACCCCATACGACGTGAAAGAGGTGCTCGGTAACTAGGTGATGGGGCGATGTGCTACTTGTCTCAAGTCACTCCAGCAGTATCAGACCGCATGGACAAAGACTTGGATCTCCGTGATGAAGCCACGCTGTAGTAGGCCCAGTCAAGCAAAGTAACTTAAGTGATCCCTCTAGACCCTGCCAAGCCGGAGAAATGCGTGCACATTAGCGGCTCTCTCACTGCGGCCAATTGCGATCGGCTCATTAGCTTCCTTTGGAAGAACTCTGACGTGTTCACGTGGGTCCTTGCCAACATGCCCAGCATGTCGACCGAAGTGATGGTCCACAACCTGGACCTCAATCCTGATCACAAGCCCGTTAGGGAAAAGCGTAGAAACCACTTCGTTGAGAAACTAGTAGCAATAAGAGAGGAAGTGAAGAGACAGTTGGACACCGAATTCATTAGAGAGGTTCAGTATCCGAACTAACTATCTAATGTCGTGCTCGTGAAGAAAAGCAACGGCAGGTGGTGGATGTGCGTGGATTTTATTGACGTAAATAAAGCTTGTTCTAAAGATAACTTCCCGCTCCCTCGGATTGATCAATTGGTGGATTCTACGTCACGGTATGAACTCCTGAGTTTTATGGATGCCTACTCAGACTATAACCAGATCAATATGGATCCGGACAATGAGGAACACACCTCATTCATGACCGACCAGGGGACATACTACTATAAGGTTATACCCTTCGACCTCAAGAATGTTAGGGCGACCTATCAGCGTCTTGTTAACAAGATATTCAAGAGTCAAATCAGAAGGAACGTGGAGGTGTACGTTGACGACATGCTCGTCAAGAGTAGAGTGGCCGACGACCACGTTCACAAACTAGAGGAGACCTTCCAGGTACTCTGAGCTCACAGGATGAAACTTAACCCAACCAAATGTGTGCTCGGGGTGACCTTCGGAAAGTTCTTAGGCTTTATAGTGTCCCAACGCAGCATAGAAGCAAACCCGGAGAAGATCAAAGTCACTCTTAACATGAGCTCTCCACGAATCGTGTAGAAAATTCAGAAACTCACGAGATGGCTAGCAGACCTTTGCGGTTCCTAACTAAATCCGGGAGAAGTACTTACCCTTCTTCAAGGCACTTAGAGGAACGAAAGCGTCTGAATTTTGGTGGACGAATGAGTGTGAGGAAGCATTCAAAGAGCTAAAGGCGTACCTCGTTAGCCCACATCTCCTTAGTTCAACATTCGCGGGCGAGAACCTATACCTCTACCTAGCCACGTCAGACACGGCGCTCAGCTCAGTGCTCGTCAAAGAGCATGAGGGCACGTAGTGACCAGTGTACTATGTGAGTAAGGTATTGACATACGTGGAGACTCACTACCCACACGCGAAAAGGATAACGCTGACCCTTATCTATTCGGCGCGGAAGTTGAGGCCCAATTTCTAAGCTCACCGGATCGTCGTTCTAATAGATCAACCCTTCAAGTCGATCCTACAGAAGCTGGAGACCTCTGGGTGGCTAGTCATGTAGATTATAGAATTGGGAGAGTTCGACGTGGAGTTCCGGCCACGATCGACCCTTAAGGGCCAGGCTCTGGCAGATTTTATCGTCGAGGCCATGTCACCAACTCAAGGCATCCCACACAGCTCGAGGATCTTAGATGCGTTGGATGTTTCATCATGGATCCTGAATGTCGACGGATCATCCACCTAAACAGGTAGCGGAGTTGGAGTCATGCTTAGAACTCTAGATGGGATAGAGATCAAGTACTTTGTCAGACTGACTTTCCCCACCACCAATAACATGGGAGAATACAAAACCCTTATTGCAGGATTTCGTCTGGCAAATAAGTGCTCCACCAAGTCGTTGGTCGCGCGCAGCGACTCGTTACTAGGGGTCAATCAAATCCAAGAAGCCTTCGAGGTATCTAACTCTCAGCTAGCAAAGTACCTGGCAAAGGCAAAAGCCCAGATCCAGGCGTTCGAACGTTTCAAAATCTAACATGTACCCAGAGCCGAAAATTGGAAAGCTAATCAGTTGGCAAGGAATGCAGCTGTAGGATCCCTGGAGCAGTATGTCAGAAGCCTGTGGGAGATACTGGCCTCACCAAGTGTGGACGGTCCAGATCAGGAAGTACTACACGTTAACGAGGGCGACAATTGGATGACCCCATACCACAGGTATCTGACGGACGAAATGTTGCCTACGAACGCCGACGAGGCCAAGCGGATTAAGAAGATAGCAGGCTGATATGCGATCCTCGATGATAGGCTGTACCGACGGGTGTATTCCACACCCTACCTGAAGTGCCCAGCCCCAGAGGAAGCCGAGTACGCGCTGAGCAAAGTCCACCTCGACGTATGCAGCTCGCATATCGAAGGAAAAAATATCGCATTCAAGATCATGTGGCAAGGTCTTTTCTGGTCCACAATGAAGCGGGACGTCCTAGAATTCCTGAAGAAGTGCAAAAGCAGTCAGGTTTACGAGACCACGACTCATCTGCCCAACACGGAGCTGCAAAGCCTTCAATCCTCATGGCCGTTTGCACAATGGGGGCTCGATATCCTTGGACCGCTGCCCTTGGCTTACGAGCAAAGGAAGTTCATTATTGTCGGCAGCAACTACTTCACCAAGTAGGTGGAAGCGGTCCCTCTGGTACGAATCACTGAGCAGAACGCAACAGAGTTCCTCTGAGAGAACATCGTTTACCGTTTTGGGATTCCTGACGTCATAGTGAACGACAATGGAACCTAGTTTACCGATAAATGATTCACCAAGTACTGTGCAAGCATGCACATCAGGCTAGTTCATACGTCTGTGGCGTACCTTCAGGTAAATGGACAAGTTGAAGTCACTAACTGCACGCTACTGCACGGACTGAAGATTAAGTTAGAAGACATAGGGGGCTCTTGGATCGAGAAGTTGCCTTCCATACTCTGGTCATATCAAACAACCCTGTGGAAATCGATGAGGGAGATGCCTTTCAGTCTCTACTACAGGGTTGAAGTGGTCGTCCCCGTCGAAGTCGGATTGCCCTGCCTGCGAGTCAAATGCTTTGATCCGGCCACCAACTCCCAGAGACTCGGGGAATGCCTTGACTTTCTCCTGGAAGTTTGTGACGCTGCCCACCTGAGGACTGCAGCCTACTAGTAACGTATTGCACAGTACCACAACAAGCGGGTGAAGGCATGCCCACTCGAGGTTGGAGACCTGGTCCTTCGGAATGTAGAAGCTGTGGGAAAGGTCACGAGCATGAACAAACTCTCCTCAAGCTGGGAGGGTCCGTTCCTCGTCTCAACAATTCTCCAGAATGGAGCATACAAGCTATGCACCCATGATGGCAAGTTAGTCCCGTGGACCAGGAACGCCGCCAACCTTAGAAAATATTATCAGTAAGACAACTCCAAACCCAGGTAAGGCATACACGAACATAATGAAGAATGCTTATACATGTATTGTATTTACATTTAATAAAATTGATCATTTTTGCAATCTCGTGTGTTCATTCATATGGATGTTTGCATGCATGACATTCCAAAAAGTAAAATGACCTAAATTGCCCCTAAATCAAGTGGATTTTCATCCATCCGTAAAACAAATCCTTGGCTCTGTGCCAAGCGGCCTTAAAGGGGCCATACCGCAATCTCGACTCCGCATCGAAAGGACCTGAGTGGCCCTTTAATCCTTGGCTCTATGCCAAGTGACCCGGAAGCAGCCATACCCCAATCTCAACTCCACGTCGAAGGCCCTGAGCGGCCTTTTCAATCCTTGGCTCCGTGCCAAGCGGCCCGGAAGTGGCCATACCCCAATCTCGACTCCGCGTCAAAAGGCCCTGAGTGGTCCCTCAATCCTTGGTTCCATACCAAGCAACCCGTGCAGTCAAGATGTTAGGCCTGAGTGCTTTTGAAGTTCCCAACGTGTGGCCACCGAAACCTTAGGGGGTAAGAAATGCAAGCGTGTGGTGACCTTCTCTCAAAGAAGAGAGCACCCTCAGTCTATGATGGTCATGGGCTAGGACTGTGGACACGAGAGCGACGACGCCTTGAGCAGGGCCGAGTGTCTAATGCAGGTATCGTGTACGAAAAGGCCTTAGACCTGGGGTTTGGCTATTGTGGCCTGAAAATCCAGTTGGCCTTTAGTGTGGCTCCACTGGGCTTATGACGATGTCCACTATATAGGACCGAGCTTCCCATTAAACGCGCGAGATACAATGACATCCTCTAACGAAAAACGATTACAGTGCAAGAAGATACTGTATCGAAAAATTAGCAACAATAGCTTTACAAGCTTAGCCGTTAAAACAAGTGTTATGATTTTAAAAATTATATTGTACACTCAAAGATGCTAAAGGTAAGAAAAGTTTCTACTCTTCATTCATTACATCGTCAAACGGCAAAAAGAAAAGGAAGCTATATAAAAGCAAAGCTATCCCTATAGGTCTGATGGGCCCGCCTCCTCAAGGAAGTTTCTCAGGCGAGAGCTGTCAGAGACCCCGACGTTCCCTGGATGAAAGACGCCCTTGGAGACACCTAGAAGCATGGTGGAGGCAATCTTGCGTCACAGGCAGATGCCATCTCATAACCTGGACTCAAGTGCGAGGCCCAGCTCCTCTGTACTAAGCCGCCGCGTCATGTCTGCGAAATGGTAGGAGATGTCACCCTCCAAAGTGGTGGCCAATCTCTTCAGCTGCTCAACCTCTTGTCTTAGACGCATGGCTTCATGCGCCAACTGCCCATTCTCCTCCTTCAACTGACCATTCTCCTTTTTCAGCTGACCATTCTTCTCCTTTAGTTGCTCGTTTTCCTCCCGGATGGCAGCGATTTCAACTCTCGTGCGTAGGGTAGTCTCCTGCTCAGACTCTTCCCTGACACGGTGAAGGTATCCGCGCAATTGAGCAACCACTGCATCGAGAAAGTTGACCTCCCCAAGGACCTGTAAGGAAAAACCGAAGGTCAGAAATTTTTAAAGTTTTAGTCGACAGAGGAACGTTCGATTCGGGACGATCATACTTGAGTGAGGGGTGCATCTGAACGACAAGCTCCGTCTCTTGGTACAAGCGAGCTCGGGGGCTCTATGCCTTCAACTGCGACTCCCACAGAGTTGGGAAGATCTGGAGCCACGGGTGGTAGAGAAACGCTTGGGGGCTCCAGCTGCTGAGCCACCCCAGCCATGAAAGTCTCCGAAGTCAGATTAGTACCAGGTGGACTGGCAACCCATTTAGCTTCGACTTCCTCCTCGTTAACGACAGCACTCTCCTGGATAGAGGCATCCGAAAGCGTCCTAGCAGGTGATCCAGCAGGCTCTAGAGTCCCTAACGGACCTGGAATAGGCTCCAAAATGCCAGTCCCCTCAGCCTCCTCAGGACCTGGCGCGTCGATCTCCATGACCGTCATGCCCTTGAAAGCCGCCTCCTGCAACTCCAGGTCGACGAAAGGACCCATAGGGAGATTCTCTCCCGGAGTGAAGTTCCACCATCGGAACGTCGTACTCAGCCAGTGCCATAGCAGGAATTGGCAAATGCCCGGTCGCTCCCTCCCGTGGCTCAATGTCCGGCACTTGCCCTGGAACGGGACTCATGGCACGCGCGGCTGGTCATGCAGCCAATCTTTGTGACCTCCCAGTGGAAGTGCCTCTGGCCTCCCTGAACCTCTTCAGTGAGGCCTCAACCTCTTCATCTGAGGATGTCTCCAGATTTCTTCTTGTCAAGGCCAGTGACGGTCCAACTAGACTCAAGACCCCACTTGGCGGCGTCAAAAGTATGGGAAGTCAGATAGTAGCCCTAGATGGAGAATGTCTTCATTTCTGAACTAATGGTAGCGACCAACTTTGACGCCTCGTTGACCTCCTCTACGGCCACGTCCCTGCAAAAGAACCTTGGGATTGGACCTCACTCGCGAGAGAGCTCCGAATCCGAAGGTTCCTATAGGAATAAGAAATGGTTCTTCCAATTCTTCACCAAATTACGGTTGGTCCCCCAAAAGTGGAAGCCGGATTGAGGAGACATCGAGATCTAATCCTCTGCCTCAGTGAAGAGGAAGATTACTTTCATCGCGTTCACATCGAACACGCTAAAATAAAGGCGGGCAAAGACACATAAGGAAACCAAGTAGCGAATGGTGTTTGTATGAAGTCTCGTGACAGGAACACCCAATGCCTTGACAAATGCGTACAGATTGCATGGCATGGGGTAGCGGAACTTGCCTTTCAGATGGTGCTCGTAGACGATGATGAAACCCTCTGGAGGGGCATTGGCCCTATAGCCCAAGCCAGGAACGCAGTAGGCCATGTCCTTGGGAATCCCGTCATCTACCATCAAGACGGCGATAGCACTCACGGTCAGGACAAATCCCGTGTTGCCAACCCCATGGTGAACTGTTTGAGAGGCACGAGAAGAGGAAGGAGAACTCTTCTTCACCATCTTTTCTCTTAAGGAAATATTGAAGACTCTCAGGGTAAGAAAGTATGAAAAATGGAATCCGTTAAAAGTGCTGCTTAGATAGGCAATAGGGTACCATTGCGCGGGAAACTCAATCGGTGTTGCACTTAATGGCCAGGCCATGTGCCAGTTCTGTAGAAACACTGCGAATTCCAAACTGCAACCAATCATGGCTCGTGCCAGATTGCAGAACACAATCACCTCAACCGCCTGCCAGATCCCGATTGTCATGCCTGCATTAAATGTGGATTTTGACTGTTAGGACTAGCGGCGACAAGGTTTGCAAACCACGCATCTAGAAGAAAAAACCTACCGTTCCAGCACAATGGACAGTAATAAATAAACCGCACAATTAAGAAAAAAGTTTTATTATGTAATGTACTAATACACTCTTTTTACATTATGAGGCAGCCAACGGCCGTGGATTACAACTAGTTGCCCTCACTGGGCCCTGGAGGATCTGGAGTCGTGTACTCTGTTAGGTCCTCGCGAGTTTGGGCACCTGAGTTTTAAGAGTCCAGGACGCCGATGCGGAAGTTTGACTCCTCCAACCTGGCTAGCCTTCGGCTGAGACGGATACCGTCCTGAAATCTCCCTCCCAATGCAGGGGCCACCTCTTCTGGCTTGAACCTTGAACTCAACTTGACCTCCAACCGTGCTCGTTCCTCTCTAGAATGTGCCCGAAATCGCTCGAACTCCTCCTGAAGAGCCGAAATGCGGTTCCGAGCCCCATGTGTGGCGTTGGTGAGCCTTGACACCCTTGCTTCTGAATCCACCCACGCCCTGTCAAAGTGTGCGGCGCGAGCCCTCGTCTGCTCAATCTCTCCAACTGCAACCTGCGCCCTAGCCTCGAAGTCTTCAACCACCCTAGCGACTTGGCGGAGTGCGGGATCCACCCTCCTGGACCTTCGGCGCTGGGAGGAGGTGGAAGCCCCATCCATCTCAAAGCCCGGTGGCGCCCTTAGAAATCTCATCGGTCCCATGACAGAGGCCTTTGAGCGTAGGCCTTCTGTCACCGCAGCCTATGCAGCATCATTGCGGACCCCTGAGGCATGTGTGTCCCCGGGGACTCACGAAAGGATGACTCAGATTCTGATGATAATGATGATCTTTCCATCAGTATCGAGAAAGAGAAAGGATAGCGCACATTTCACACTCTTGAAGGCGCCAAGGGACGCAAAGTCCTTGGAGAGATTTCAGGCACTTAAATAACCAGAAATCTCCCGGTGAAATGGCATCACCCCGAGGAAGAAGCGTTTCAAGAGGGAGCTAACAGGTTCCTCCAACATGGCAGATCCCTAAAGCATCGCGCCTTTTCAAAGCACGTCATTATGACACGACGCCACATGATTCCCACGTAATTAATGCGTCAAATAATTCGATGGATGTGACATCTGCCAACGGCGTTTGATCTTCTAGGGCAGCAAACGTCAGCAGTCTTTTTTCGTCGCATCTTCCCATCAACGGTCAACATTGGGACTCGAGGGACGACACTGGCGAAATAGACCGCGGGTAACTGAGCAGGCTCAAGTGTGTGAATTGGCACGCACAACGATGAGGGGATCGAATTACCCCTGAGGTGCAGTTTGCAAGATAGCAAAGGGAGGAAGAAGCATACAACAATATAGAAGAATAAAAGCAAAGGCTACTACTTTTATTAATCAAAGTGTTTTTTACAAAGTACAAAGCTTACGACAACAAATATACAAAAAAGAAAAAGATATAGCACGGAGTATAAAGCTCGGAATGGTGGCCCAGGATACTTGAAGCCTTATAAGGGAACGTGATCTACATCAGATCCCTCCGTCCATTGCCAGAACTCTGATTCGCCCGAGCATTAGAGCCACCGGTGCTAGCCAGACCCTGAAGGTTCAACCTGAGATAACCGCAGTGGCAGAACCAACAACCTTAGCAGTCGTCCCAATAGGGGCACGACTACCATGCACTCCCCTATAGGGACTCCACCTCCTACGTCCTCTCTAGATGGCACATAAGATGAACCAAGCATGGTCGAGGCTGTCAGTGACGAGTAATCCCCACGGCAAAGAGGCCCATGATAGCTCTGGAAGGACCCTCTTGCACACTAGGAATCATGCCACCGGCGAGGAAGGCATATAATGATGGAAGAGTGGCCGAGCCACCCTTGTTAGGATGAGGAAGCGCCCACCATCGGGGCCTGAAGACAGTCTTCGGTAGAAGCTCCAGATCTCCTGCAAGTCTATCCAATCCCTTCACGGTTCCCCACCGGGAGTTAGGCAAGCTAAGGGCTTCTCATTATTCCTTCGAGAATTAGTTAAGGCACGGGTCCTTCCAATCGGCGAACCCCTCTGTTTATAGAGGAGCCGGCGCGAGGCGCCCCGCCTGATAGCCGTCAATCACTAAGCAGGAAAGTCTTTAAGGCTGACGAAGATTTTGGCATGCGAATCCTTCCATGCAGGGTTTTGAATCTCTGCGACACCTGGGGAGCCCTACATGATCATCTAGGGAAGGCCCGACACCAGATAAGGACAAAGTCCAGCGCATCTCGAGGAAGGATACGTGATGGCCAACTGACCCTGATGGACATGCCAGGTCTCAACTATATGTCGGTCCAAGTATGGCGGGCTAGTATTAGGTCCAGTACTGGTGAAGCTAAGGAAACGCGAGACCCGATCCAAGAAGTAGCGGCCCAAACTGCCTACATGACCGAGAACTCAAAGCAGCCTACATGGCGGTTCAACGCCCGCAACCAATCAGCGCTTCCTACAATTCATTAATGTAGCTGCAGGCAACAAATGCAAGATAGTAGGAACAAACCAATGAGATGAATGTCAACTCTGCAAACCGCGGCTCATGTCGCTTCTTACGACTGATTAGCCAATCGCACGCGAGGAGAAGACCAAGCGTGGCCATTAATGCATGACGATCTCATCACTGCCACAAGACAATAATTGACACCACCGACTGTCATCAACGATTAACAGCCGGCGAATCCCTACAGAGAAATTTCTCGCACCCAAAGCTCCACTGCCTGGACCCTATAAATTCTCTCTCTCATTTTATAGGAGAGGGGATCAAATCCATAATCCTTAATCTAAGTCTGGGCTTTGAGACAAACACTCATTGAGTCCTTACTCTCAGACTTATACCCAGCACCCATCCTTCACGGCCTTTCACGAGCAACCAATGTAAGCCACCTATCGCGGTACATTCCCAGGAGCCAGGCCTTCCTCCAAACGCTCATCAATTCTCATACTCTCACATTCATACACTCCCACCGCACACTCAGCACACTTCAGCGTATCTCAAAGCGTGCGCTCCTTTTCATTCATTGCAGGAGGTTACTGAAATGTGCGTCGGAGTTTTTCGGCGGGAGAAATTCCGCCGACCTCTAACCTCTTATTTGTTAGTTTGTATTATACAGGTTTGAAGTTAATAGCGACAGAAACCAGACCCGTTCGTGATACCCTCCAAGCGATGAGAAATCTAAAGGCTCCCTAATCCGTACGACAATCACAGATCCGAGACGCAACAAATATAAAAAAAATTATTTCGATACTCTTTTATCAATTATATTACGTGCATA
>JAODPA010017489.1:0-13173 GCA_025585075.1 Nepenthes mirabilis
ATATATCTGTCCAGTCACAATTAACTCATTATAACACTCATGAATATAGCATCTTATAATAAATAATCAAAATAAATAAAATTGATAAAATCGTTCTACACAATTACCAAAATAACATGCCGAAAGTTGGCAAAAAATAAAAGATGATTTGGAGTCCGAATGGGAAGCCAAACTCCCACTTCTTTTCTTTCGTGTTAGGCGCTCCAAAGTGCTCGAAAATTTAAATTTGAAACTGTCTTAAAATTTGATTACATCTCTATAGTCGCACCTAGCGTTCACACAGCAGAGCCTCCTACCACTCTATGATGGATTGCCGATGTTTGGTGGTTTTTCGAATGCCAAGCCTGTTATCCAAAACATTGACTCAAACGATATCGATCTGAACCTAAAAGAATAGACGTTCGACCAATCATTCATGCACCAAGGCTCGACCAATACCAACAGAAGACATAAATAATTGCACTAGATTATGTAAGTCATAATAAATTGATGGATTTTAACATAAATGTCACATGATTTATTCAATGGTCTGAAAAAAAAGTGACCAAATTATTTTAAACATGTCGAAATTCAACTACACTGGAAAAGGCCTGGCCCCTACCTCATGATGAGGACACCTGCCCAAAAATATTAGCCCATGCCCCACTCTAGCCTATATGCAATAACTTGAAAAGTCTTTCATTATTAATGGGTATGTCAATAATGGGTTGACCTAAGAAGGAGGAACAACCCAGATACATAACGGCCTATTTGTACCTGGATGGTCAACGTTTGCCATTGATCGGACGAATGGCTAATGAGCAAACAAAAGCCTAAGAGTTGGACAGTCAACTTGGGCTCAAGATGGTCAACTCTTCCGTTGACCAGGAGTGTGGCCAGAAGAACGGTTGAAGGTTGGGACTCACGCGTCTCATTGGACCACATGTCCGTCTTCAAGCCACAACGGCCTTCTCCCCTGATTTCGTACTCTCCACAGAAGGTAAGCTCCATGGTAACGGTTGCTTCCAGGATTGACGCGCATTCCTGAAGGAAAGCGCCAGAATCCTCTACCTGTTTACAGTAAACCCTAACGGTTACAGAATACAAAAGGAAAGCAATCAATCCAATGACCATTACTGCAACAAAAGCTCAATGCCAAAAAAGACAGCGATCCCAACAGAGCGTGGGAATCAAGTCATTCTGCATAAGAAAGGCAACCCGACACAGTGTTTATGAAAGACCATGGAGTTCTCACTCCAAGACACGCTCTCACTTGCCTGCAAAAGCTTTCCATTGCCAAGCTCTCACGCTTCTGGCATCATAATGCTCTTTCCCTCTCTATGCTACTACGTTTCTAGCGAACACAGTACTTAGAGAATTTGCTCATTACGAGCAACCAAAGCCTCTCATTGAGAGCACTCCCCCATCATAAACACTCTCTACATTCTCATTGCATCTTTTTACTTTTACATTCTTAATTCGAAGGCTATTTATTGACTTGAGTGTCGGAATATTTTTGGTGGGACAATCTCCAACCATCACCTGACCTTTTATTCGTAGTTATGGTATGTAGGGTCCGGACTTAGTGGATGGAGTCGGACTCAGACAGACAACTTGATCTGAATTTATTCAAAACTTAGATCCATAATGTATCATTGGCGTCGTATGTGAGAAGCTTATTAAAAGCCAACCACTTTTCTCCACAACCTCGCTCAGTTTTACCTTCCGAGTCAGTGTGATCAACCAGGATGTTGAACACCGAAGTGTAATCTAGCGAGCCTGCTAGAGATGCGGCCTTACCCGACCAGGACCACGCTGCTGGTATTCTGGTTAACAGGGTGCCTGCATCGTTCTTCCAGAACCTAGCGGAGCAAATGAGCAATATGAATCAAATACTCATCATACTCTACGCTCGCCAAGAAAATGCACAGCCAAGGGCCCTGATCCCAGCGGTCCCTAATCCGGCCTCCAGGAGAAGAGGCGAGAAGAAGAAGAAATCGGCCAAGAAGAGCAAGAGGCCGTGCGATACCCAGGCTCCAGAGGCCTCACACACTAGAGCCGTCCAAGGCTAGAAGGACAATTGGGTAGCACGACTTTGGAGGAGAGTCCATAACAAAGGAATCCCCGATACTCTCGAGTAGAAACCATGGCTCGAGCTCAGGAGGGAGCCTCCAGGATCATTAGATCTACTGGTGGCAGTAGCTGGCCGGTTACGCGCCACATTGGAGAGAGAACGGAGTTAAGAACCTACATCAACTCCAAATGATCTGACAACACCACCCGGATAGATTCGAGGGTGGAGAAGATCTGGAACTGCGTGTTCAAAGATGACAAACACGCTGCAGATTTGGATAAATCTCTTTCATGGCAGAGATCTTAAACTGTCCTATGCCGACAAAGTTTAAGATGCCAACCCTTGACTCTTATGAAGGGAGTGCTGTTCATATGGATCACCTAGATCACTTTCGTACCCATTTGAGTCTCCAGGGGTTGGAGGACCCGGTAATGTGCTGTTGCTTTCCCCTTACGTTGAAGGAAGATGCCCGCATCTGGTTCCACCGGCTTCCATCAGACTTGATCCGGAGCTTCCGTGAGCTCATCGACTTCTTCCTAGCGCAATACGCTTCCAGCTGCCGGGAAGAGACGTATCCATGACATCTCTCTCACATCAAGTAGAAGTAGGGAGAGAACCCGACAAAGTTCCTGGATTACTTTGTAGTGGAGGCCAGAAGGATTCTCAGACTCACGGAAGAGATGGAGCTTGACAGTTTCATCTCTGCCTTAACGCATGGGCACTTCTTCAGATACCTAGCACACAAGAATCCGTAAACCTTTTGGGAAGCAGAATCTATCACTAGGGCCTACGTAGTGGCCAAAGAAACCAACAAAACTAAGCGTCCTGAAAGGACCGAATAACCTCGCTCTTTCCCAACCAACGGAAAGAGGAAGCACAACGGTGGCGATCACTCCAGCAGGAAGCAGCATAGGATCGGGGCACTGGAGCATCAAGGATATCCAGAGGCTAACTAGACGATTGGTAGTGTTGTCTCATTTCTTGACCAAGTCAGAGGACAAGTATCAACCTTTCTTACAGGCTCTAAGGGGGACAAAAGCAAACGAATTCCAGTGGACTGCAAAATGCCAGGCAACATTCAACAAATCAAAGTGGTATCTGGCCAATCCACTGTTGCTGACATCACCAAAGGATGAAAAAGAGTTGTACCTCTACTTAGCAGTATTTAGAGGTGACTCTTAGCTCTGTCCTCATACACCAGGACTCTGACTCTTTGCGGCTGATTTACTATGTGAGCAAGACATTGATCGGCGTAGTGATGCGGTATCCGCGGCAAAAAAGTTTGCATTGGCTCTTGTCTTCTTCACCTAGAAGTTGAGACCTTACTTCCAGGCTCAACGCGTGGTCGTTCTGACCGACCAGCCACTAAAGAGCATTTTCCAGAAACTCGACGTTTTTGGATGGTTGGTTAAGTGGGCTATCAAGTTGGGAGAGTTCGACATTGAGATTCGGCCTAAACCAGCCATCAAAGGGCTGGCTCTGGCCGATTTCATCATCGAGACCACAATACTAATTTTCGATGAATAGCCTACCGAGGAAGCAAAATAACATGAGGAAGAGTCGGGGTGGGTTCTCAACATAGACAGATCATCTACGGACTTAGGCAGCGATGTCGAAGTGGTCCTAAGGACCCCATATGGGTTTGAGGTGAAGCACTCCCTTAGACTTGACTTTTTGGCCACCAACAATGTTGTCGAGTATGAAACCCTATTAGTGGGGCTAAGACTAAACAAAGAGTGCTCCGCCAGACGACTGACCGTCTACAGCGACTTTGAGCTGGTCATTAACCAGGTAAACGGGACTTTCGAGGCGTGCAACCCTCACTTAGAGAAATAATTTGCTAAGGCGTAGAACGCCATCCAGAGATTTGACAAGTTAAACCTGTTGCACGTCCTCAAAACTGAAAACTGGAATGCTGACCAACTTGCCATGGCAACGGCAGCCGAAATCCTAGAGTAGTACTCAAGGGATATGTGGGAAGTCCCGAACACTCCCAACACCGGGGAATAGGAAGCAATGCAAATTTTTGACACAAAAAATTGGATGACGTCTTACCAAAGATACTTCACTGATGGAGCACTACCGGAGAACGCGGATGAAGTCAAGCGGATCAAGAAGACGGTCGGTTGGTACACCATAGTCGAGAGATGGCTATATCGCCGTGGTTACTCAACTCCGTACCTTCGGTGCCTTACTTCTGAGGAGGCCAACTACACATTGAGCGAATTCCACCTTGAAATATGCGTAACGCACATTGGTAGCAAAAATCTAGCGTTTAAGATCATGCACCGGGGATATTACTAGCCGACAATGAAGAAGGATGCCATTGAATTTGTGAAGAAATGTAAAAATTGCCAACTCCATCACAATCTTCACCACTAGCCGCCCGCTGAGTTGAGATCTCTTCAAACTCCCTGGCATTTTACATAATGGGAACTTGATATTATCGGTCCGTTTTTCATCGCGGTCGAGCAAAGAAAATTCATCATTGTGGGTATTGACTACTTCATCAAGTGGGTTGAATCTGCCCAGTTGGTTAATATCACCAAGCACAATGCTCTAGAATTCATCCGTTAGAGCATAGTAAGCAGATTTGATATTTCTGAGGTCTTCATGATTGACAACGGAACTAAATTCTTAAGAAAAATATTTCACCAAATATTGCACCAGCCTAAGTATCAGATTGGTCCACACTTTGATAGCGTACCCACAAGCAAATGAACAGGTAAAAGTCACAAACCGTACGCTACTCTACAGTCTGAAGACCAAGCTGGAGGATGCAGGAGGCTCTTGGGTCGACGAGCTATCCTCCGTCCTATGGTCTTACCAGATGACTCCAAAGAAACCAACTCACGAGACGCTATTCAGTCTCTATTACGGGACTGAAGCAGTGATTCTAGTTGAGATCGGTCTTCTAAGTCTTAGGAGTGAAGCTTTCAACCTGCAAGGTAACTTTCAGAAAATCAGGGAACATTTAGACTTGTTAGAAGAAGCTCTCGACGCTACTAGAATGCGGACAACAGCCTACCAATAATGAGTTGCCCGCTATTACAATAAGAAGGTGAAAGCACAGCAATTCGAAGTTGGAGACTTAATCTTGTGAAACATCGAAGATACAGACAAGACTATCAACCAGAGTAAGTTTTTTCCAAACTGGAAAGGTCTATTTCTAGTCTCAACCATTTTGCGGAATGGAGTATATAAAGTTCGGACCCAGAAGGCAAGTTAGTCCCGCGAACGTAAAACATGATCCACTTTAAGCGCTACTTCCAATAAGGGCATAGGTAGGTCGTTCATGTTGCACGTGCATGCTTGTGATATACATATTGATATTAATAAAATAAGAATACCTTTTCATTTGAATCATGTTTTATTCTTTCTTTTTTGTTCCTTGTGTATGTGTGTATATTTATAGGGTTACATAAATGACTTAGACTGTCCCTAAATTTGACGAATTTTCACCCATTTGTAATTAAATCCTTGTTATCCAAGCGGTCCATGAGCAGTCGAATTAAATCCTAGTCATTCAGGTGACATATGAGTGGTCGGATTAAACCCTGATTATTCAGGCGGGTCATGAGCGGTCGAATTAAACCCTGGTCATCCAAGAGGTCCGTTGACGGTCGAATTAAATCTTGATCATCTAAGTGGCCCGCTTTCGGTCAAAATCTTAGGGGGTTTAAATAATACATGTGACAACCTCTTTCACAAGGAAATAGTATGGTCAGTCGACGATGGTTGATAGGAGCAAAGCACTCCATCCAAAAGTTGGTCACCTAAGTTTACACCAAGGCAGTGCCACCAAGCCTCTATTCACGCATGAGTGTGGAATAGGCTTGACACGATATCAGGATTTACCTTGATATCTTCTCCAGAACTTAAGTCTATCATAGAGTGCCACAAAGTCTCAAGCAAAGCAGACGGCCAACTTACGTACAATACACCATTGAGATGAAGCAACTTTGCAGTAGGCACAGTTTGGTGAGGAATTCGATTTAATCCCACTGAATCTGGAGGACCCGAAGAGGTGCGTACTGATTGGGGGCTCACTTACTGGGACACTGCATGACGAGCTAATAACGTTCTTGCGACAAAATACTGTTATCTTTGCATGGATTCTTGCTAACATGTCTGAAATTTTGACCAAAATAATGGTCAATAAGTTGAGCCTCGATCCTAACCACAAACCTATGAGGCAGAAGTGGAGGAACTACTCTATGAAAAAACTCATCGCCATCCAGGAAGGTAAAGAAGTTGCTGGATGGCGGTTTCATTGGAGAAGTCCAATACCTGGACTGACACTCTAACGTTGTTATGGTAAAGAAAAGTAACAGAAAATGGCGAATGTGCGTTGACTTCACTGATATTAATAAAGCCCACCCAAAAGATAGCTTCCATTTACCTAGGATCGACCTGCTGGTGGACTCGACATTCGAACACAAGCTGCTGAGTTTCATGGACTTGTACTCAGGTTACAACCACATCCAGATGAGTTCAGAGGACGAGGAGCACACCTCGTTCATGATGAACCATGGCACCCACTACTATAAGGTCATGCTTTTTGGTTTGAAGAACGCGGATACCACTTATCAAAGGCTCATGAACAAGATGTTCGAGAAGTAGATCGTCCGCAATATGGAGGTGTACATCAACGACATGCTCGTTAAGAGTAGGACCACCAACAACCACATTCGCAATATTGTTAAGTCTTTCGAGGGACTCCGTACGCACAATATGAAGTTGAATCTTTCCAAGTGCATTTTCGGAGTATCTTCGGGGAAGTTCTTGGGTTTCATTGCCTCTCAACGAGGGATCAATATAAACCCAGAGAAGATTAAGGCCCTCACGGACATGACTCCGCCACGGAGTGTCAAAGATGTCCAAAGGCTAACCGAATGACTGGCAACCTTGTCCTACTTCTTGGCCAAGTCGAGGGACAAGTATCAGCATTTCTTCCAGGCTCTAAGGGGGACAAAAGAGAACGGATTTCAGTGGACTGTAGAATGCTAAGTAGCCTTCGCCGAATTAAAGCGGTACCTGGCCAGTCTACCATTGTTGACGTCATCCAACGACGGAGAAGAGCTGTACCTTTACTTGATAGTGTAAGAGGTGGCTCTTAGCTCCATCCTCATACTCTAGGACTCCGACTCTTAGTGGCGGTCTACTATGTGAGCAAGATGTTGATCGGTGCAAAGACGCGCTACTTATGCACAGAAAAGTTAGCCTTGGCTATTGTCTTCTCTACCCGAAAGCTGAGACCTTACTTTCAGGTTCATTGCGTGGTCATTTTGACTGATCAGGCACTGAAGAGCATTCTCTAGAAACCTGATATTTTTGGACAGCTGGTTAGGTGAGTTACTGAGTTGGGAGAGTTTGACATTGAATTTTGACTCAGACCAGCCATTAAAAAGTAGGCACTGACCGACTTCATCGTCAAGATCACGACACTAATTTTTAATTAACAGCCCACTGAGGATGCAGAACAACGTGGGCAAGAGCCAGAGTAGGTTCTCAACGTAGACGGATCGTCTACGGACTCAAGTAGTGGTGCCAAAGTGTCTTAAGGACCCCAAACGGGCTTGAGGTGAAGTACCATATTAGACTCGACTTTTCAGCCACCAACAATATTGTCGAGTATGAAGCACTATTAGCCGGGCTAAGACTAGCTAAAGAGTGCTCCGCTAGATGACTAATCGTTTATAGCGACTCTGAGTTGGTTGTTAACCAGGTAAATGAAAACTTCGGGGCATGCAACCGTCACTTGGCTAAATACTTAGCTAAGGCGAAGGATTCCATCTGGAGATTTG
The DNA here is from genome assembly GCA_025585075.1 of Nepenthes mirabilis. Taxonomy (NCBI): domain Eukaryota; kingdom Viridiplantae; phylum Streptophyta; class Magnoliopsida; order Caryophyllales; family Nepenthaceae; genus Nepenthes; species Nepenthes mirabilis. The sequence goes on from JAODPA010017489.1 coordinate 7,861, forward strand.
ACAAGCAGGACCTAGTCCACGCTCCTAGAACTGAAAACTGGAAGATCGACCAACTTGCTAGGGCAGCGGTAGCCTAAAATGCAGAGCAATACTCAAGGGACATATAGGAAGTTCTGAACACTCTCAGTATTATGGAACAGGAAGCGATGCAAATCTCCGACATGAAAAACTAGATGATACCTTACCAGAAATACATGACAGATGGAGTACTCCCAAAGAACGTGGATAAAGCTAAGCGGATCAAGAAGATGGCTGGCTGGTACACCATAGTCGAGGAACGGCTATATCGCCATCGTTACTCGACTTTGTACTTCTGGTGCCTTACTCATGAGGAGGCTAACTATGTCTTGAGCGAAGTCCATCTTGGGATATGCGGATCGTACATCAGCGGCAAAAACCTAGCGTTCAAAATCACATGCCAGTGATATTACTGGTCAACAATGAAGAAGGATGCCATTGAATTTATGAAGAAATGTGAGAATTGCCAACTCTATGGCAATCTTAATCACCAGCCACCCATTGAGTTGAGATCTCTTCAGGCTCGTTGACCTTTTAAGTAATGGGGGCTTGATATTCTTGGTCTAGTTTCTATCGCGATCGAGTAAAGAAAATTTACCATCGCGGGCAACGACTACTTCACCAAGTTGGTTGAAGCCGCCTCGCTGGCCAAGATCACCGAACACAATGCTCTAGAATTCATCCACAAGAGCATAATCAGCAGATTTGGCATTTCTGAGGTCGTCGTGACCGACAACAAAACCTAATTATCAGGAAAATAATTTACCAAGTATTGTACCAACCTAGGCATCAGATTGGTCTACACTTCTGTGGCATACCCACAAGCAAATGGATAAGTGGAAGTCACAAACTGCACGCTGCTTCACGGTCTGAAGACTAAGCTGGAGGATGCAAGGGGCTTTTGAGTCAATGGGCTACCCTTCGTCCTATGGTCTTATCTGATGACTCCAAATGAACCAATTCACGGGATGCCCTTCAATCTATGCTATGGGACTAAAACGATAATTCTGGTTGAGATCGATCTTCCAAGTCTTAGGGTTGAAACTTTCGACCCGCTAGGTAACTTATAGAAAATCAAAAAATATCTAGACTTGTTGGAAGAAGCCTGCGACGCTGCTAGAATGTGAACAGTGGCCTACCAACAATGAGTCGCCCGTTATTACAATAAGAAGGTAAAAGCGCGGTAATTCAAAGTTGGAGACTTAGTTTTACGAAACATAGAAATTATAAGTAAGACTACCAATCGGAATAAGTTTTTCCCAAACTGGGAAGGTCCCTTTCTAATCTCATCCGTTTTGTGGAATGGAGCATACTAATTCTAGACCCAAAATAGCAAGTTGGTCTCGCGGACGTGGAATCGGTCTAGCTCAAGCGCTACTTCTAGTAAAGCACTCTGTCCAAAAGCTGGCCGTCCATGTTCACACCTAGGTAGCACCACCAACCCTCTATTCATGCATGAGTATGGAACAGGCTTATTCATCTTAATGTCTTCTCCAGGACTTAAATCCATCAGAAAGCACCACAAAGTCTCAAGTGAGGTAGACAGCCAACTTGCGTACAATACATAAAGTCGGCTAGTCAAGACAACAAGTGAAAAATGAGAACAAAGGCAAAGATGCAAAACTTCAATAAAACGATCATTTTATTGATTATATCTACGCATTCACAACTACATACAAAAAACACAAGGGTACAAAAGTCTACGGTAGAGTAGAACCTAGGATGAGGCGGTGGTGACCCCTCACCACTCTGGGATTGTCCCACAAGGTTCTCGCGACGCTGGGTAGAACGGTTTGCTAGGTTAAAAATATCAATTGAAAAATTAGGGTCAACCAGCCATGCAATACGCCAGTAGAGGTTGACACCTTCCAACAACCGTACCTACATCATCCCAGAAACCTCATTGGGATATATACGAGTAGTCTGCTCGTTCTCCAAATAAATGACTTGTCTTGAGAGTTGGTTAGTACGCCTCACTGCCCGATCAGCTTCCTCTCTCAACTAGTCGTTCTCTTCTTTCAGTCTGGCATTCTTCTCCTCTAGACTTGATAACACAGTTTGAAGAGCAGTTGTGTCCTCTTGGTGCTCCGCCTTAAACAGCTCCATTTTCTCATCGAATTAAGCGATCTCTCTGTTGTGGTCAGAGATCACCAGGTTCCACCGGCGCAATCTCTTGCCAACTACACCAGTTATTTTCTCCTTCTACAAAAGCCAAAAAACGTTAAGTAACGAACAATAGAGGAAGAAAAGAGAAGGAAGATTTTAAAGGTTTACTTGCCAGATTCTGCGCATTGGCCTGCTAAAAGACCTCAGGCTTGGCGATGGAAGACTGAAAATAGTAGTCTCCTGGATAGACTCAGCAGAGGCCTCCATCGCAGACTCCTCCGGCAACTCCTCAATAAGGCCAACTGCCTCAAAAAGCTCTCCGACGACAATCTCCTCCATCAGCTCAATACTGATGCTAACGGCCTCTAAGGGCTATCCGGTGATTGGTACCTCAGGTGCCACCAGGAGCTGTCCGGAAGCAAGCTCTTCTGGCACATCTTGGAGCTCTCCAACTGTAGACTCCTCTGGCATCTCATGGAGCTCTCCAGCAGCAGGCTCCTCAGGCTCCACAGCCGGCACCTCTGGCTGCTCAACAGCTTGCATGCTAGAAGCTCCGTAGGTAACTCCAACTCCACCTCCAAGTGCTCCGGCTGCAGTAGAGCAAGAACAGCACTACTCATAGCAAAGCCCAGTTTGGCCCTATACGCCTCCACAGCAGCCTCAACACCGCCTACACCGGAGTTGTCTCAAAATCTAGTGAATTGGCCAGGCAAAACATAATTTGGATCTGTGGCAGAAGAAGAAGAAGAAGGCATCACCGTAGCCACCTTCTTCTGCCTTCGACTCTTGGGAGTTTCTTCATTGGGAGGCGCGCCGATAGGCTCGATGGTGATGGCGCCAACCTTCCTCTTACGGGAAGGCACCCTCATCTTTTGGACTGGAGAAGACGGTTCCCACTGTGCATTGTTGGCTTTCACACGGGAAACCAAGTGGTCTCCAGAACTCTGGGAGGTGGTAGGATCGGCATCATAGTAGCAGTTTCTTGGTCCGTAGGTGTCCCGGTGTAAATGTTTGGTACCCTGTCTCAATCCCTGGCGAGGGGCCAGGACTTGTCAACATGCACAAAGAAAAACCTATTCTTTCATTGCTTCAAATAATCGCAAATGGCACTGTTGAACAGGAGACCTCATGGGGATAGAGAAATCCACTCTCCACTCTGGGTGAACTTAAACATCACTCTAACCGCCTCCATCGTCAGCAGCTTAGTATGGTGGCGGAGAAAAATATAGAGTGAGCACAGGTATTACACAGTATTAGCATGAAACTGTGCGATAGGTATTTGAAAAGCTGTAAAAATATCCTACAGCTCATCAGGGATTGGAAGGAATAACCCACTCCACAACTAGGCCTCGTATATGGTAATGCATCCCTCAGGAGGAGAGCATGCCCTGTCCCTATTGTTGGGAATTCTAAAGACGATCTCCTTCGAAATGTTGTATTTGACGTACAATGCCTTCATTTCGTTGAATCTAATTACTGAGGCAATCTGGGTTACAGAGGACGCCATGGAAATGGGAGAAGGAAGGAAACTGAACATTTAGAAAAATTTTAGGAAGAAAGCATGGGAAGTTTGAAAAGAAATGGACGGAGTACTTAAAGGTATGTGAACGTCGGAGAAGGAGAACCGTCTCATAAACGTACGCCCATCATTGTGGACACACGTCGTTTTTGGAGATAGTGCAGTCGAATCAGATCCTCTGGCACATTAATTACCGGAATCACAAATTTATTACATGTTGACACGTGGACAACTTTTCGACTGACAGTCCGATGGCATAATGGCGCGTCACTTCAACTCCCACAAATTCTTCGGATTCTAGTCCAGGCGGTCAATGAATCTGGTCAACATTTTCTCCACCAGTTCTATGGATTCTGGCTTAGGCGGTCAATGAATCCGGTCAACGTTTCCTTCAATAGTTTTTCAAAATCTGGCCCAAATGGTCAATGAATATGGTTAACGCTTCCTTCATCAATTTTTCCGAAATTTGGCCCAAATGGTCAACAAATCCGGTTAACACTTTCCTCATTAGTCCTCCGGATTCTGCCTAGACGATCAATGAATTCGGTCAACTCTTTCCTCATCAGTTCTCCGGATCTTGACTCTATGGCCGACCATTGCAAGCTACGCAATCAACGGATCAGGAGTCATTGCCAGCTACCTCACCAGGTTATTTAAGTCAGGCTCATTCCATCATTAACATATTGGAGGTCAGAGTTTCAGACCACCAAAATTCTGACATCCGGCATGGGGGGCTAATGTACCGCCAGTAATGGGCTAGCCCGGAAAGGAGAAACAACTCAAATACACAATGGCCTATTTGTATTTGGACGGTCAACGTCAGTTGTTGACCGGACGAGAGGCTAAGGAGCCAACAAAAGCTTAAGAGCTGGACGGTCAACTTGGGCTCAAGAAGGCCAACACTTTCATTGTCTAGGAGCATGGCCAGAAGACTGGTTGAAGATCTGACTCATGTGTTTTATTGGACCACGTGTTCGTCTTTAAGCCACAACGGTCTTCTATCCTAATTTTGTACTCTCCATAGAAGGCAAGTTCCATGATAACGGTTGCTTCCAAGATCGACGCGCATCCCTGAATGAAAGCGCCAGAATCCCCTTCGTGTCTGCAGTAAATATAGAAGGAAAACAATCAATCCAACGACCATTACTGCAATAAAAGCTCTACACCAGAAAAGATAGTGATCCCAATAGAGTGTAGGAATCAAACCCTTCTACACAAGAAAGGTAGCTTAGCACAGTGGTTATAAAAGGTCATGGAGTTCTCACTCTAAAACACGCTCTCATTTGCCTGTAAAAGCCTTCTATTGTCAAGCTCTCACGCTTTCGGCATCATAACACTCTCTCCCTCTCTTTGCTATTATATTTCCAGCGAACACAGTACTTAGAGAATTTGCTCATCACGAGCAACCAAAGCCTCTCATTGAGAGCATTCCCTCATCACAAACACTCTCTGCATTCTCATTGCATCTCTTTACTTTTACCTTCTTAATTTGAAGGCCGTTTACTGACTTGAGTGTCGAAATATTTTCGATTAAACATCCTAGTATCACCTCACATCTTGTTTGTAGTTATGGTGTGCGAGATCGATACTCAATAAACAAAGTAGGATTCAGACAGGTGACTTGATCTGAATTTGTTCAAAATTTGGATATAGGACGGATTAACTACAAA
>JAODPA010017500.1:0-13173 GCA_025585075.1 Nepenthes mirabilis
CTCAATTTATAAACTATATAAATTAAGCTCAAATTAGAAGAGTTTGAATTGTTAATCAAGCTATTGGATGCAACATTGACCGGGTTGCTTAATCTATTAGTCTAATAAACCCATAGTTAATGGGCCCAAGATAGTGAGAAATGTTCGAGTAGTGTCCGGCTCATTGGTCTCAAGCTCAGAGAATATGGCATCTAATTGTGACCTAGTCTAGCAAGGATAAATTAAGATCTACTGTGTAGTCAGGTTGTCATTAAGTTGAATATAACTCAATCTGATTAGATGCATAAATAACAATATATATAGTTGTCCAATCAAGTGGTTCATTTACTTTGTGGTTAATCTAAGTAAGAGTTTTCAAACTGATGAATAAATTATCAGTTCAATTATTAGGTGTTAACCACTTTCAATCCACATGATCCGAATGTGTGAAATGATGATTGAACTAATCAATTTTCAATCGATTTAACCACCCAAATCATAGACAGATACTCCTCTTTAAAAAACCTTTTAACAACTGGTATCGTGACTATAAATATGCACCTTTTTTTTCCTAAAAAGGAGAGTAAATTAGGAAAATAAGAGAAACAGAATATAGTTCTTTGTGTTACTTATTCTTCTAATATTATATCGAGCCAAATTCACTTCAACTATCTCATTCCCTCAATCTCTCCAATATTTTAATTTTTTGGGTTACAAAGTAAGTTGAGTATTAAAAGATATTTTAAAAAGTGAATCCTAATTTTTTTGGAGTAATTATTTTCAGTTGTGATATATAGGATTCAGATTGAACGGTTTGAGAAGCAGATTCAAATTTTTTTTTAAACCCAATCTAGATTCTAAGTATATTTTATTAGTAGCATCTATGAAAAATAAGTCAAGCAACTTGTTCTTATTTAAATAAAATTACACTCACAAAAATTCACAAACCAACAATATTCAACAAACTGATCATCAAGGCGAATACAAGAGATTATGGATGGTCAAGTCAATTATCAAAGGACTTCCCTTCTCACGGCATCCTCCCTAGAGAAGGTAGACAAGGAAATATTTACCAATTGTGTCAAACATTTGAGCTATGGTTGCCCAACTTTAAAACATGTTAAGAATACTAAAATCCCTCTGCGTTGGATTTGTGAACTAACTTTGTTAGATTAAGGTTCTTACATATAAGCTCGATCTCAAAGAAATAGTCAAAAAGTTAGAAAGACATCTTCAGGGGGAGCCAGTCTTAGCTAAAGTCACTTGTAGCCCCCAAGGCACAACATCATTTTATTTTTTCCCAGATCAAAGGCCGTCTTAATTTTGAGAGCAAGTAGGAAACACAAGAGCGACAGAATCCCTAGAATGCTATGGATCTCAGGCAACATTCTAGTTGATAGGAAGGGTCACACATCAATGTACTCCAAATCCTCCTAACTTGGTAGATACAAGGTGTATCTGTAACGGCCCAGATTTTAAAATGTAGAAAGTTTCAGTTATCGAGTCAATATAATCCGGTCAACGTGAAATGTTGACCGGAAGGCGTGATCCGGTCAACGTAAAATGTTGACAAGAAGGCGTGATCCGGTCAACGTAAAATATTGACCAAAAAACGTGAATGGAAGGAAGGATGAGAAAGAGAAAAATAATCCGGTCAACGCCAGTTAGTTGACCAGAATGTATTTAAATAGGAAATATGAATCCGGTCAAGGCCAGTTGACCCAAACATGTAATAAGAAAAGTAAATCGACTTTAAAATGAAATCAAGTTCGGCCCTTACATGATGAAAAGAAGTCCGAATTTTCTTGATGAAAATCGAGTCCGGCTTTTACTTTAAAGAAAACGAAAACCGGTCTTGGACATGTTATGAAATCAGGATTTGATCCATTAAGGGCCGGAGTACGTTATAAGGCCGAAGTGGTCTTAAAGGACGGAGTGGCTTTGTGTATTGGAGGTTAGAGTAAATTATGGGAAAGTCAAAGTTGATAATCCGGTCAACTGGTGTTGACCAGAAGTCGTGTAGAAGTAATTGAAGGTATTTATATGAGAAAGCTAAATTTTGTTAAATTCAGTGAACCAAGAATTAATTAAGAAACCTAAAATCCCGTTAAGTTTAGTTAACTAGGAATTAATGAACTCTTTGAAAATGTAAAATTATAAATGATCTAACTAATAAGGGAACTTTTTAAAAATATAGAAGCCATAAATAAGAAATATTCCCCTTGGATTGCCAATTATTAATAATGAAGCATTCCCCCTGCATTGCCAATCATTAATAATAGTAATCAGATCTAAGGCCTATAAATAAAAACTAAAGGAGTAGGAAAGAGGCATGCAATAGAATTTCTAGTAAAGGGAGGCCAAAAGATCAATGTAAAGTAGAAGAAATCCAGACAAGATACTCACCCCTATTTTTAAAGTTCATGTTTATGCATGTACATTACGTAAGTATATGATATTCTTATGAAATTATGTATGTATGAGTTTTGTTCTGTTCCGTTGATATTCATGATGTTCGGTTTTGGTTTTGTTCTGCTTAAAGTCTAATTATTTGTTGAACTTTGATAATTACATGTTTAAAGAAAAGAACTCCGCCTTTTGAAAAGAGTTTCGCCCTTTTTAAGAAAAAGTACTCCACCCGTTTAAGAAAAAGAGCTCCGCCCTTTTGAAGAAAAAGCACTCCGTCCTTTTAAGAAAAAGAGCTCTGAACTTTTGATGAAAAAGCACTCCGAATTTTAAAGAAAGATCACTCCGGTTTTAAAGTTCCGAATTTTTAAAGAAAGATCACTCCGGTATTAGAGCTTCGCCCTTTTTAGAAAAGAACTCCGCCTTTTGAGAAATGAACTCCTAAAGCTCCGGCTTCTGAAAAGAACTCCGTCTTTCTAAGAAAAGAACTTCAGCTTTAAGATGATATGGACTCTAATGATGAAGTAAAGAACAAGGCTATATAAAAATACATGTAATCCGGACAGCAAGTGGAACTCTATGACTTTTGACTTTTGAACTATGACGGATGGCCATTAAAAGATATGAACTATAAACCGAGTCTCCATTAAACTTACTATTAAAGATGGATGAAGGATATTGGAGTGACACTCGAAGATTGCCTCCTGGCCCACGGGAGGAAATTTTTGATGGTATAAGACTTTTGGACTACGGCCCCGTATGCCGGGTTAAAGGCATTACCGCCTCGGGGAGTATAATGAGAGGATACGGCTTTAGGTTGTGGGGTTACACACAACCCGTCCTCGATATTGTCCACTCCCATTTGGTCCCTAAAGATGATAAGAATTTTCAATGGTTTTTATGAATTTTTAGAAGATAAGATAATAAGAAAAAGAATAAGGAACTTTCGAACTAAAGAAGAAACGATTTGATAATTTTCGTATGCTAAGATGAGTTATGAAGCTCTATTTTGATCCGCTTATATATATGTTGATGTTTTCTGCATATGAGTATTTTACTGGATTTTGTTGCTCATTCTTGCTATTTTTCAGATGAAGAAAGGCTTATGGAGGACGAAATTGAATAAGATCCTATGAAGTAGCTAGACGATATAGATGACCGGAGCTGATCTATGAAGAATTTAATTTTATTTCCTTTTAATGTTTTGAGAAGGCTTGTAAAATGATTCTACTGTTTAAGACTCTATGGATATTGTTATTATGTTTCCATGATTTCTTTTTGGTTAATGTCATTGAAAGGTTTAGTAAGCATCTCAGACTTTCAAGTCCAGCTAACCTTAATGTTGGCCGGCCTAGTGTGAAAATTAAAATCGAAAGGCCATCTTATGAAGTTCGGCCTTAGTCACAATATCCTGTGTAAGAAAGAAAAGTAAAATTTTTTTATGTCCATTAATATTAATTATTTTTTTAAGACTTGACGGCGGCTTTATGCGTGGAATTAAGTCCGGTCCTTCATAGTTGGTATCAGAGAGAAAATTGAGATGCTTTAGGTCAATTTGAATCACGACGAAAACTTAGGACAGGATTAGTTACAGAAAAAGGGTGGGTTGGTTTTACTCTGGGCGGAGTAAATTATGATAGCCACCCTTGGCTAGTTGACTGACGAAAATATTCTTTCAGAAATCAACTGAAGTCATGTCTAACAGAGGAAGGCGAACTGGACGGATTAACAACACTCCGGATAGGGAGGAAAGATACTTGACCCTGTTAGACCGAATGGCTGAAGTCATAGAAGCTTTGGCTCCACCAACTCCAGTAACCACCCCAATTCCTGTGAATCAAGAGAGGTCAGTCTATGATCGTTTTACCAACGAGCGAGTTCTTGAATTCTCATGGAAACCCGACCCGTTGAAGACAGACACTTGGATCCAACGACTGAAGAAGGTGTTTGCGGTAATTAAGTGTCCTGTTGGAGACATGGTTCTTTATGCCACCCATAAGCTGACGGGTGAGGCCCACCACTGGTGAGAAATGCAGAAGAGAGTTTTCAACGTGCCAGATCGGGATATTAGTTGGGAAATATTTGAAGCAGCGTTTTTGGAGAAATATTTCCCTGCTAATCTTCGTGGACAGAAGGAGGATGAATTCCTTCACCTAAGGCAGGGTACTCGCTCTGTGGCAGAGTACGACGCAAAGTTTACGGAATTATCTCGCTATACTCCTTATATGGTGGAAGACCAGGGGAGGAAGGCTAGGAGGTTCTTTGAGTGATTGAGGGATTTCCGTCGATCGAAAGAAAGTGGAAGTAGTGGTAAAGTGGAACCGGTCAACCTCTGTAACCGAAGTACGGAGCTTTTTAGGCTTGACTGGATCTTATAGACGGTTTGTGAAAAATTTTTCCCAAATCGTTCTGCCACTCACACAATTAACAAAGAAGGATGTCAAGTTTGAGTAGACCAATGATTGCGAAGGGAGTTTTCAGACACTCAAAGACCGGTTAATTTCTGCTCCGGTCTTGGCCATTCCAAATGGATCAGGAGGACTGATTGTTTATTGCAATACCTCAAAGATTGGGTTAGGCTGTGTTTTAATGCAACACGGAAGGGTAATTGCCTATGGGTCGCGACAGTTGAAGGACCATGAAAAGAATTACCCAACTCACGATTTGGAATTGGCCGCAGTAGTGTTTGCATTGAAAATCTGGAGGCATTACCTGTATGGTGAAAAAATTTTGGTCTACTCTGATTATAAGAGTTTAAAGTATTTATTCTCCCAGAATGAACTGAACACGAGGTAGAGAAGGTGGATTGAATTCTTAAAGGACTATGACTGTGAAATCCAGTACGAACCAGGAAAGGCCAATGTAGTCGCCGATGCACTAAGTCAGCAACCTGGTATTTTGACTAGAATGCAAGTCAAGCAAATGGAGATGTTGGACTGTTTCATGTACTATGATGTCCAGCGTTATGTGCAGGAAAAGCGGATGATCTTGGCATACCTTCAAGTCCAACCAGAGGTGATGAATGAGGTAAAGAAATGTCAGGCGAATGATTCGTTCCTTGTAAAAATCATGAGTGAATTGGACAAAGAATCCCGAAGTGATTTTTATGATAAGCCGGATGGAGTGTTAAGGTTTAGGAATCAGTTATGTGTGCCGGTCAACAAAGAATTGAAGGAGAAAATTCTTAAGGAAGCCCATCGGTCCCGGTATACGATCCATCCATGTAACGGAACGGAATTTTTTTTTGATTCCGTCATTCATAACACAATTGAAAACCCAAACTAAACCAATTAGGTGCAACACATGATCACAGATGCCATCTAGGACCCATATACTTTTAACCATAATAAGTATAGCGGAAGTTATTTTAACACTTGCGGAAGTATTCATATTCATTCCAAAATATTCATTTCCGAGTACATAGCCAAAAATGTTTAACCATAGAAGTCCATCAAGTCATTACAATAATATTTCTTTAGAACAAGCTTCCGAGGTCTTCAATAATCTTTCAGACAAGCTCTAATCACTCCAACTCGTCAGGCACAAACTCTAAAGCTTCATCTGAAAGGAGAAAAAATATAAAACAATGAGTCGAGGCTCAACAAGGTATATGCGTATGAACTGTAAAACGGTTATACCAAAATATCATATAACCACGCAGAATCAGAACGTTTAATCAAAATATTATCTGGAGAAACAGTAAGGGCACACCATAGCGATATCAAACCTTATGCTTCATAAATCAGTACGCTATAGACTGTAAAATAATAAACTGTAAACTTTACTGATGCATGGTAAAACTGAAAACAATACTCTATACTGTTCACTGTCATCTTTTCACTGTATACGAGTCATTATCATCTTTTTATCAGATGATACTCTATCATCTTTTCACTGTACAATATATTTTCATCTTTTATTGTGACATATCTTAACAATTTCAAACCCTACCAGCGTACCCTACTAGATGAGGGAGCGAATGATCAAGGATAGATTGTGTTCAGTCCACACAATCTAAGACCTATCATGTCATATATATCCTATCCCGAGGGATACCTGTACTGTGTGCCACCCAAAGGTCGGCCTATGTCCCTCCTGGTTTAACGCCTTTGAGGATAGGGCGGACCATGAATCGCTCCATGGACAGAGCTATCCTCGATTACCACCGAAAAATCCTGAGGCATGCCGGAGAACCTATCCGGACTGTAGTCAGTCCCGGGTCCTAAAATAACAGAAACAGAGATACTTCCTTTTTGAAAAGCCATTTTTAATAAAGCCGAAGTTCATTTCGACAAAAACCGGAGTTCTCTTTTAACAAAAGTCGGAGTTCTTTATCGACAAAAGCCAGAGTTCTTTTTTAACAAAAATCGGAGTTCAAAAGCCGGAGTTCTTTAGTGACAAAAGCTGGAGTTCTTTTTAACAAAAATCGAAATTCAAAAGCCGGAGTTCTTTATTGACAAAAGCCAGAGTGCTTTTTCTCAAAAAGTCAGAGTGCTTAAAAAGCCGGAGTGCTCAGAAAGTCGTAGTGCTTTTTCTCAAAAAGATGGAGCGCTTTTTCTCAAAAAGACGGAGCTTATTTTCTCAAAGGCCGAAGTTTATTTTCTCAAAAGTCGGAGTTCAATTACAAATGCCGAGTTCATTTAATATGTAGGAAACCGAGTTTAATTTTTATATGGCTAAGTTCATTTTACAATGCAGAAGGTGGATATTCAATGCAGGAAGTAGGAACTTTAAAATAGAGTACACGTGCAGTAAAGCATGAACTTCAAAATAGAATACACTTGTAATATTCTTAAAACATGAACTTAAAAACAACGTCTAAGGTAACGTGCAATATTCTTAAAGTATGAATTTAAAAACAGCGTCCGAGGTACACTTGCAATTTTCTTAAAGCATGAACTTAAAAATAGCGTCCGAAGTATACTTGCAGTTTTCTTAAAGCATGAACTTAAAAACAGCGTCCGATATACACTTACAATTTTCTTAAAATATGAACTTAAAAATAGCGTCCGAAGTATACTTGCAGTTTTCTTAAAGCATGAACTTAAAAACAGCGTCCGAAATATACTTGTAATATTCTTAAAGCATGAATTTAAAAACAGCATCCGAGGTACACTTGCCCGAGAGTTGCCCAATATCACTGTTTTGAAGTTTCTCCTTCACTCCCTCCTTTCTGCTTGTATTGGCTGACTACTTCAACCAACCGACGCTGTGTTTTTATAGATGAGGGGTTTGGTGGGGTAAGTTACTCCCGTACTTATTTACAAACGGTAGGTGGGAGTAACTATATTAGTTTACCTACTCTATTTGGTCGCCGCCTAGTTGAATTCTAACTAAATCCTAAAGTTTACTTTTATTTTTAGTTGTATTAATTTATTCCGGCCAACTGCTCCTTATTTATTGCCAATGCTACTAGTTGCAATTTTTGTAAACCTTTCAAGAAATCCTGTCAACTCTTTAATTCCAATCAATATCTTCAAATTCGGTCAATTCTTTCAATCCGGTCAATATCTTCGAATACGGTCAACTCTTACAATCCGGTCTATATCTTCGAATCCGGTCAACTCTTCCAATCCGGTCAATATCTTCGAATCCGATCAACTCTTCAATTTCGGTCAAATTTTACTTCGGCCTCTTGCACTTCGAAAACTGGCCAGTCATTTCACATGGCCGGACTTATTTTGTACTAAGGAAAGGCCGAACTCGATTGAGGCTTAAGGCGGCCGGTTTAGATTTCATATTTCGGTCAACACTTTGAGCCATTGGATTTTGGGATCTCACAACCCAGGAGCCAATAAAATGTATTAGGATTTGAAGAAAACATTTTGGTGAAGGAATATGAAGAGGGAGACTGTAACTTACGTGGAAAAGTATCTTGTATGCCAACAAGTAAAGGCCGAAACAAAGCAGTCGTCTGGGTTATTACAACCGATGTCGTTTCCAGGCTAGAAATGGGAAGATATTGCCATGGACTTTGTGACTGGACTGCCAAGAATGCCAAGGAAACATGATGCTATTTGGGTTATTATTGACCGACTAACAGAGTCTGCCCATTTTCTAGCAATTCGGACGACATACTCCTGTGATAAATTAGTCCAGCTGTATGTAAACGAGGTTGTCAGGCTTCATGGTGTGCCTGCTTCTATTGTATCAGATACAGACTCTCGCTTTGTTTCACGGTTCTGAAAAAGTCTACATAAAGAATTGGATACCGAATTAAAATTTAGTATCGCTTTTCATCCGCAAACTGACGGTCAGTCAGAACGGACTATCCAGATCCTCGAGGATATGTTAAGGGCTCGGTCTTAGAGATGAAAGGGACTTGGGATAATTTCTTACCCTTAGCGGAGTTTGATTATAATAATAGCTACTAGGCCAGTATAGGCATGGCCCATTTTGAGGCCTTGTATGGAAGAAAATATAGGTCGTCGATCCACTGGGAGGAGCACGGAGATAAAAGAATTTTAGGTCCAGATATTATTATAGAGACGGCAGAAAAGATAAAGTTAGTATATGAAAATCTCAGAGTAGTCCGAAGCAGACAAAAGAGCTATGCAGATCGGAGGAGATCTGCATTAGAATTTTAAAAAAGGTAATTTTATATTCCTAAAGGTATCGCCATTGAAGAGGAAGTGCAGATTCGGGGTAAAAGGAAAGTTGAAGCCACGATTTATTGGCCCTTTTGAAATTCTAGAAATGATTGGAGAAATAGCTTACAGACTTGCACTACCTTCGAACTTGGCAGAAGTACATGACGTGTTTCATGTATCAATACTTCGGAAGTATGTCTATGATCCTACTCATATAATTGAGTATGAACCTTTGACAATTGACAAAGACTTGTCTTATATAGAGGAACCAGTGAAAATCTTGGATCGAAGGAAACATAGATTACGCACCAAATCAATCGCTCTAATAAAGGTGCTTTGGAAGAATCACACACTCGAAGAAGCAACTTGGGAACGAGAGGAAGAGATTTGGAACAATTACCCCAATTTGTTTTTTCGAGATTAGTAACTTTAATTAAAATTTCAAGGATGAAATTTTTATAAGTGGAGGAGATTATAACGGCCCAAATTTTAAAATGTAGAAAGTTCCAGTTATCGAGTCAATATAATCTGGTCAACATGAAATGTTGACCGGAAGGCATGATCCAGTCAACGTAAAATGTTGATCGGAAGGCATGATCCGGTCAATATAAAAGGTTGACCGGAAAACGTGAATGGAAGGAAGGACGAGAAAGAGGGAAGTAATCCGGTCAATGCCAATTAGTTGACCGGAATGTATTTAAATAAGAAACATGAATCTAGTCAAGGCTAGTTGACCGAAAAATATAATAAGAAAAGTAAATCGGCCTTAAGATGAAATCAAGTTCGGCCTTTACATGATGAAAAGAAGTCCGAATTTCCTTGATGAAAATTGAGTCCGGCTTTTACATTAAAGAAAATGAAAACCGGCCTTGGACATGTTGTGAAATCAGGATTTGATCCATTAAGGGCCGGAGTACGTTATAAGGCCGAAGTGGTTTTAAAGGACGGAGTGGTTTTGTGTATTGGAGGCTGGAGTAAATTATGGGAAAGCCGAAATTGATAATTCGGTTAACTGGTGTTGACCAAAAGTCGTGTAGAAGTAATTGAAGGTGTTTACATGAGAAAGCTAAATCCTGTTATGTTTAGTGAATCAGGAATTAATTAAGAAACCTAAAATCCCGTTAAGTTCAATTAACTAGGAATTAATGAACTCTTTGGAAATGTAAAATCATAAATGATCTAATTAATGAGGAAACTTTTTAAAAATGTAAAAGCCATAAATAAGAAACATTTTCCTTGGATTGCCAATTATTAATAATGAAATATTTTTCCTGTATTGCCAATCATTAATAATAGTCATCAGATCTAAGGCATATAAATAAGAACTAAAGGAGTAGGAAAGAGGCATGCAATAGAATTTCTAGTAAAGGGAGGCCAAAAGATCAAGATAAAGTAGAAGAAACCTAGGCAAGATACTCACCCTTGTTTTTAAAGTTCATGTTTATGCATGTACATTACGTAAGTATATGATATTCTTACGAAATTATGTATGTATGAGGTTTGTTCTGTTCCGTTGATATTCATGATGTTCGGTTTTGGTTTTGTTTTGCTTAAAGTCTAATTATTTGTTGAATTTTGATAATTGTATGTTTAAAGAAAAGAACTCCGCTTTTTGAAAAGAGCTCCGCTCTTTTTAAGAAAAAGTACTCTGCCCGTTTAAGAAAAAGAGCTCCGCCCTTTTGAAGAAAAAACACTCCATCCTTTTGATGAAAAAGCACTCCGTCCTTTTAAAAAAAAGAGCTTCGGACTTTTCATGAAAAAGCACTCCGGATTTTAAAGAAAGATCACTTCAGTTTTAAAGCTCCGAATTTTTAAAGAAAGATTACTCCGCTATTAGAGCTTCGCTCTCTTTAGAAAAGAACTTCGCCTTTTGAGAAATGAACTCCTAGAGCTCCGACTTCTGAAAAGAACTCCGTCTTTCTAAGAAAAGAACTTCAACTTTAAGATGATATGGACTCCAATAATGAAGTAAAGAACAAGGCTATATGAAAATACATGTAATCCGGACTTTCGAATTATGACGGATGGCCATTAAAAGATATGAACTATGAACCGAGTCTCCATTAAACATACTGTTAAAGTTGGATGAAGGATATTGGAGTGACACTCGAAAATTGCCTCCTGGCCCACGGGAGGAAATTTTTGGTCGTATAAGACTTTTGGACTACGGCCCTGTATGCCGGGTTAAAGGCATTACCTCCCGCCTCGGGGAGTATAATGAGAGGATACGGCTTTAGGTTGTGGGGTTACACACAACCCGTCCTCGATATTGTCCGCTCCCGTTTGGTCCCTAAAGATGATAAGAATTTTCAATGGTTTTTATGAATTTTTAGAAGATAAGATAATAAGAAAAAAAATAAGAAAATTCTGAACTAAAGAAGAAACGATTTGATAATTTTCGTATGCTAAGATGTGTTATGAAGCTCTATTTTGATCCGCTTATATATATGTTGATGTTTTCTGCATGTGAGTATTTTACTGGATTTTGTTGTTCATTCTTGCTATTTTTCAGATGAAGAAAGGCTTATGGAGGACGAAGTTGAGTAAGACCCTATGAAGTAGCTAGATGATATAGATGACCGGAGCTGATCTATGAAGAGCTTAATTTTATTTCCTTTTAATGTTTTGAGAAGGTTTGTAAAATGATTTCGCTGTTTAAGACTCTATGGATATTGTTATTATGTTTCCATGATTTCTTTTTGGTTAATGTCATTGAAAGGTTTAGTAAGCGTCTCAGACTTCCAAGCCCGGCTAACCTTAATGTTGGCCGACCTGATATGAAAATTAAAATCGGAAGGCCATCTCATGAAGTTCGGCCTCAGTCATAGTATCTTGTGTAAGAAAGAAAAGTAAAATTTTTTTATGTCCATTAATATTAATTATTTTTTTAAGACTTGACAGCGGCTTTATGCGTGGAATTAAGTCCGATCCGTCACAGTATCCACCAATGATTCAGAGTTGAAAACTTTTCTTAATACTAAGATGATTCCTTCACAACTAAGGTGGAGGCATACATTAAAAGAATATAGTATCAAATCTTTCAAGAAAGCTTAGCTAGCCAGATGACCTAACTTGGTTGTACCCCATTGATCTTTGAGGTAAAGAAGTGCATGCTATCCCATAAGTTCAAAATGCCAATGGCGGAGTTATATGATAAAAGTGGCAATCTGATGGATCACTTAGACCATTCTGTACTTTGCTTGGCTTCTAAAAATTTGGAGGATGCAAAAGTATACCTCTACTTTCCTTTAACTTCAAATGAAGATGTAAGGGATTGATTATATCGGTTAGGATCAAATTCTATTAAGAATTTTCAAGAATTGGTCAACCAGCTCTTGTCCCACCTCGCCTCCTGTCATAGGGAGAAAAAGCAACCCTAGTATTTGATTAGGGTTAAGCAGGCTCTGAATGAGAGCGTAAAGCATTTTTTGGTCAGATTTCATATTAAGAGTAGAGACATTTTAAAACTCATTGATGAAATAAAAATAAATGACTACGTGGTGACTATTCAATTGAGTGAGCATTTCAAGTTGCTAGTTCAATTGGAACCCAAAATGTTCTTGGAGATGTTATTACCAAGGCTTACATAGCGGCAGAGTAAGAAAATGACCCCAAAAGGCTAGAATGCCTAAGATATGAGTAACATTTAGGGTAGACTGGGTGTGACAGATCACGTCTTAATTCCTGTCATTTATCTTTACCATAATCAATTATCTTTTAATTAGCAATTTGATAATCCGGACGTGAAAATGTGCCTATTCTACAACCGACCCAAGATACTCAACAAGGCAATAATCACAGGACCTAAATACCATCGCCATGCCATCGGTGGCACCAACATTGGCCCAAATATAAGACAACGTTGGACCATGTTGAAGAAAAATGCCCGTTGATGCTGAAAATAACACATAACAATAATCTGTGGAAGTTGCAACCTTCATAAATCAACCGAATGAATCTAGGATTCCTAATATCATCAAGAGATATCATATCATTAGCCTGCTGTCCTAGACATCATATATCATAATTATATACCATAGTCCAAGCACATACAAAAACTATCCAAGGTTATTATGACATACAAATTGATATCGGACACCACAATACAATACCTTATGCTTCTAAACATTATTCGAAAGCTAAAACACATTACAAACCATGCCCTAGAACTGAATTTAAACTAAATTATAGCCATCAA
>JAODPA010017511.1:0-13174 GCA_025585075.1 Nepenthes mirabilis
TCTTTCTCACCTAAATCACTCACTCTGACACTCCATCTGCACCTCTCTCTTCACACTCAGTCCCTTCTTCCTCTGTAACCCTAAACTACTCAATGTTTACTATTTGTTTCCATTCTCTCATGTTCAAGTGCCTATTTTCTTCGCAATCGACGAATTAATCCATTCTCTTGGATTCAATCAGCTGTTTAGCTCCGTAAATGACGACTCACTTACCAAATTGATACTTCCTATCACACGGAACTTTGCCTTTGGTATCTCCCATTCTTCTCTGTCTCTCTTGTTCACAATATTTTGAATCGTTACTTTGATGTTGATTATAAATATAAATTGATTCGATTGTGTATTAAATTTGAAAAGATCTGACAGATCATTTTCACAATATACGGAGTCTTTTTCATCATCTTCTACTATTTCTGCTCAATTATTTTTCTTTCAATTTTTTCACCTCTCTTATTTCTGAGTAACAAACTGTTTCAGAACAGAACTGGATTTTGAACTGATACACTAAGTATGCTGCACTTGAACTTCGTTGTAGCAGATTTCAATGTGAAAGTAGCTTGCTTAATTGCATCACTTGGTACGCAAAAATCTGATCCTGGTCTTAATTGAATTGTTATGAAGCTGCATTGTACAATTGATGATGTATCTTGCATGCTCATTCACTTTGATGAAATAGAACTATGGCTAAAGATTGCAGACTGCCATTGAAACCATAGCTGCATATTTACTGTCTTGTGACATCACTAAACCAGAAACTAGTGGCACAGTAGCATTGAAAATAGTAGCATAGCATCATAATATTGTATGTTTCAATACGACTTGTCACAATTATGCAGTCATGTTTTCCAAAAAAGAGATGTATTATATGGATTTTTTTCATCATATATTATTGAACTATAGACTATTTATTATCCAGGTTATTGCTCAGTTAATTTCATTGTAATACTGTATAATTTCTTTTCAATGTTTTTGAGTAGTTACAAAATAAAACTAGTGTCACTGGTTTGCATGATGAATGTTTGTATTGTTTAAGTAGTGGAGTGACTTAATTGGTTTATATGTCTAAATCCTGGGGTAAGATTGCATGATGAAGGTTGTATATTTCTACTTGGGTATATATCTAAAATAATAGACCTGTATCTTCAAATTAACTGCTACATAAAGTATTAACTTAAATATTTACCTTGTTAATGGGAATCTCAATTTTCTTTTCTTCCCCAATAAATGAGAGAGGGGGATAGTGTAATGATCTTAGTCTGTATTAGTTAAACTTTCAGCTAATTAATGTAGCTATGTAATTGGTTACAAAACTTTACCCTAGCATAATATTTTCTCTATAAAATACTTTCCATGTAAAGCTGCTATTCTTGATATTGAAACCCTGAGTAGTGTCAAAGAGTTTGGATGGCCAAAGTGCATGAATAGGTCAATTTATTATCAAATGACTTATCCATGGCCGCTTTGATGTGATTGACGGGCTAAGATATTTTTCCGTGTGGCAACTCTTTATTTTAAGGGTGCTGGTGGCTTCTCTAGAATTTATGATCTCTATTCTTACTTGAAAGGACTAACAAACTAGGTTCCAGCTGTGAGAATTCCACAATGCCAACCCTTTCTAGTGTTTAAGGATTGTATTGGACTAACTCAGACACGTGGTATTTTAACTATTTATGTCATGCTTCCTACAATGGGACTTCTATTAGTTAACTTTGTTGTGTATTTTTTCCTATTCCTTTTACATACTACTCTTGATAGTGTAATATTCTTGGTGAAATTATACGTAGATGTGTAGAGGGGGATTGGAGGTGAGGAGAGGAAGACTTTTGAATCAAATCACCTATTAGTGGTGTTTTCTTCTTGCTTTCATTTTTATTTTGTAAGCAAGCTGGGCAATCTGACTATTCAATGGCTCTACTAAATTTAGATTGTATTTTGAGATTACATCTTTCTCTTAACTCTTTTTCTTGAACAAGAATCTATTTAACTAATTTCTTTATTTTCAGAATTACTTACAAGCATCATATTTTATTAACTAAGGATGCTAATAAATCTTCATTATTGTTATGTAGACACTGATATACAACTATCTGGTGATTATAACCCATTACAATCTGATCCTGTAGTTGCCAAAATAGCTGGGTATGATTGTCAGTTGAATATTTTGCCAAGCTTCTCTACTTTCTTTTGCAATGTGTGCCTTTCAAGTTCCTAAATATAATATCTTATCCCAACTTGAGATCATCTTTTGAAGAGATAGTTTTGCTTGTGCGCTGAGCTGCATTGGTATATTTGCTTTGTTTTTGGAACTTTTTTACACTAGTAGTCAGTATCAATGTCTAGAAATAATAGAGTAGAAATTCAATTAGCTAGCATGCGCTTATATATTCAATTTAAATTTATTGAGAGAAGTTATTTCTTTTACTTGGACAAATAACCGTGTTGATTTTCTAGCCATCTTGGTTGTTGAATAGATTCAGTTTTTTTACCACCGGTGTGTGCATCCACCCTGTCATTGCACACTCCGCAGTTTATGCACATTGCTGCTAAGTTGCAATCACTTCAATTTCACACACATGCACAACACATGATACACCATATAACACCTTTAGGGTGAGGGGGTAACAGGGTGGTCGTTAAGTAAAGTCAAATAGGAAGACTTAGTAAAGAGCCATGATAGGAGTGATCTAGCACAAAGAGGGGGACACAGGGGAGAGTGGAGCAAGTGCGGCTTCCCTAGAGATGGCAGGTGAATTCTAGGGAGATAATTGGTAACGTAGCGGTTTTTAAATATCATAATTACGGATAATTAATTAATATAATCAAGATTGGATTTAATCCATGTGAAAAAATTAGTTTTGGAAGCGGTAAAAGCCCTCGGCAAGGGGCACTCAAGGCAGCAAAGCAGCGCTTGCTGGGTGCCGGCCGGTGTTTGAGTACCGGCCCAGGTTATAAAAGCCCAATGGCTCTTTCCATGTCATTTCACACGGGAAAATGGAGAGAGGAAACGAGAAGGAGAAGAGAGGGAGGAGAAATCAAAACTCTCGAGTTCGGATCCGTGTTGGAGCTAGTTGGAGAAGTGATAGATCGGGTCGAGGTAAGTGTACCCATACCCTCTTCTTTCACTTCTTTACACTTTTATTACATTTTCTTTGGGTATCATCGTTCCGATACCCGACTAAGTTTATATTTTGTAATACCCATGATTTGAGCATGTACATACGCGAATTTCATGTTTGATTTCTTAGTTTTGATCTATTTTTCGCACGTAAAATCCTAACCCGCGTCCGAATGCTTTTGTCCATTTATTTTTGGGCTTTTGCTTAAATTAATTTTAGAATATGGATACTCATGTCTTGAACTTGTTAATTTATCAATTGGGTATCCGATTTGATACTTTTATGCGATTTTGTATACCGAAAAATCCTAACCCGTGTCCCGGCATCTTTAACCACAAAATTAAGGATTTGTGCATGATTTAGTTTTAGAACCTAAAAATTATAACTTCATGGACGTAGGTATTCCGATTATTTGGCATTTATGCACATATATTTTGTATATGTTAAATTTACATGTTCCGAAAATATTATCAGATGTGAATTGAAATAATTATCCACATGCACGTTTCGTATGTTTTTTGTATATGTTTTGAAAATTGTTTTGTATGTAATTATGAATGGATTTATTGTTTGGAAGCTCTAAAATTATATTCGGTGCTTTGTGGTAAGAATTCCTTACATGTTCAACCCGTTATGTTGATTTATGCATATTATTGAAAGCATGTGAAGACATGAATATATAAGAAATAATTATCTGCATCCTTATCAAAGAACTATGAAAGGTTTGCAAAGTATTTGAAGGGAATTCCACAATCTGTTGTATCTGATGATTTGTTCTCTAAGGAGTGAGAACTTCTGTACATGTTTTTGGTGGAACCTTCTTTTAAGAATAAGTAATTAAGAATTTGGACCAATGTTTCATATTTTAGAGGATAGTATTTTTTGATATACCTTAGGATATTACTGTGTCAAATCGATGAATTGCTCATGGACCATGGGAGATGCTCTGGTGGTGTATCTGTTTTTTGTTATCTGTTTTCTAATCCTAGATATCGGGCACCGTCCGCCATGGGATGTTAAAATTACGTAGGTAGTATATCTGTTATCTGTTTTCTAACCCCAAGTATTAGGCACCATTCGTCACAGGACGTTAAGGTTGCGTGGGTAGCATATCTGTTATCTGTTTTCTGGCCCTAGGTATTGGGCATCATCCGCTACAGGATGTTAAAGTTGAGATTCATTGTTAGCACCTTAGAATGTGTGGGGACATACACATTCCTTTCCTCAATTTGTTTACACCGTTAGCTAGTAAGGCCTACCGACCATAGTCCGCAAAGTAAAGAAGTTATATATATTTTGGAACTTAAAGAAAGATAAGTAAATTAGGGAAGATAAATATATTCTGGAAGTGTATTTAATCATAATTTATATTTACGTATCATCATTATACTCATATATCCCTGTTTTACTTTATTTTGCATACATTGTTTATTTTCTTTAATTATATTGCACTTATTGAGCATTTGACTCATATTTGTTATTTTTCTTACCTCCAAATGAGTACGAACTTATACCTGATAGGGCGAGATAGAGGATTAGAAGTCAGTTATGCTAAAAACTTGGAGGATAAATATTGTAGACATAATTTTTGTAAAATTATACCTCTTTTTTTTGGAGTATTCTGTATATTTGAGAGGATTTTGGATATTAATATATGCGTATGATGGTGATATTAATGTAACTTAGTTTTCGCTATATTTGATGAATTTATATACTTCCGTAGGATTATGATGGTTTGTTTCAGGTATCTAGTGACATCTCTCTTTATCCGATATTGTGTCCGGATGAACAACGTTAGAGTCATGCTCCAATGTGGCATGTGGGTCCTGTGTTGTTAACATTGTGTTTGTCTGGATGTTAGGATCAATTTGGATGGATTTCTATGTGTTACACAGAAATACAGTATGTCACAACTGGTAGTTAAGTGCACGAGGCTGTTGTGTTGTAGGGTCTAGGGAAAGTAAAGATATACATGAGTTTCTTCTTACATTTCAAGGAGGTTGTTTCCCTTGTTACCCATAAGTTACAAGTAACGAAAATCCATTGGCTAGACAATTTAATTAAGTGGTCTATGATGGATGTCATTCCAGGTGAACTGGTGACTGAGATTCTTCCATAATTGTCTTCCAAGTCTGTCCTGTCAGCAGGTAATCAGCAAAGTGCGAGGAAGCAATCGACGAGCTCTGTCCTTGTTTTCTGAGTATGCATTGCTTTTGCAATTATTCTCCATCCAAAATTTGCCTCTTTTTTTTTTTTTTTGAAGGGGGAGGGGGGTGGTTGACTATAACAGATGATGAAGTTATGCTTGAATTTCTATTCTCTGATTTCAAAACAAGATCAACAAACTATTTTTTATTTCTTGGATTCAATTCAAAATGATACATTTAATTATTGAAATGGAATAAGGTGAGAATAGAATAGTGATTAAATTATAATTAAATAGAGAAATATTTATTCCAAGATAATAAGGAGGAAATAAAATTGTTATTCTTTCCAATCAAACGTAGGATAAGGGAGATTTTCGTTGCTATCGTATTTCTTCAATATATCCATCATAATTCAGAATTCTTGCCAAATGCTTTATTTCAGATATTCTTAATTTGCAAAATCCAAATATTGGTTAGTGCATGAAGTTGGCCATTTTTTTATATGTATATATATTTTCAAAATGGCTGTTTCGAGTAGTTGAGCAAAGAGAAAAGGCTGTAGACTGATAAATTAATGAAATTTGCACCTATAATTTCAAGACTTACTGCCATAAAAAAGGAATATGGGTTGAATCATTTTCAAGGTGCAAATACAACAACAAAGCTGCATGTCTTACTAGATAGGGATGACTGTATTTGTTATTCTTCCTCATTCTATTAGATCTAGTATAATATCTTTCAAGTATAATAGTACTTTTAAATAGATTTTTATCACATAACAACATATTTTCATAGGTCTACCTCTTCTTTTTTTTTTCATTTAATTACAACTAATTCATATTTTCTCATAGGTGTATTCTTAAACCGACGTTTTAAGTGTCCGAATCACTTTAAACATCATTCTCTCTTCGTATCTTCTTTAAGTGTTTAAATTCAGTAATAATCTAATGATCAGTATGATTCGATTAATTAACGCAGAAATCAGAGTTTGGAGACATGGGTCGTAAATACTCAGACGGGGCTTCCCCTGAAGAAAGCCAAGCAAGTGAGATTAAGAAGACTTATGCTGATTGTGGCGCCTACAAATCCCTTCTTTGGAGAGGTGGCCTTGCTAGCCGTAAGATATGTGTCTCCGTCTTTTAATATTAATATTCATTGCCTAATCTGATTCTTGATAATGTGATCTGTATTTACAATTGTAATATTTCGGATCTCATTTGGATTATTTTAATATTAATTATAATTTTTGGGTATTTCGGACGTGGTGAAAATAAATTAAAATATTGTAAAATTTTTGGGAATGATCGGAGGTGCGGAGTGGTGCCCGGGGTGCACCCGTAATGTTGTTCGGAGGTCGAGTTGGATTTAAAAATAAAAGAAAGTTATATATATATATATATAATAAAAGTAATTAAAGATAACTAACATAAAAATTCTTCGGCACCAAGGAATATAGTCCTAAAAATAACTACTAAATTTATATAACAATATATCCTATCCATCACCAAAGAAATAATAGTTATAACAATATAACCAATTGGCTCAAGAATAGTTTAGAGCCTTTTTTTCCTCAACAATGGTGAGTTGAGTTAGATTTCAGTATTCATAAACTATTTTTTCCACTCGATTTCTACAATTTTGAAAAAGTAAAACTGAGAATTGTTAATGTAATATTAAACTACATATTTCTTATTATAAGAACACCAATTTAGCAGACATAAATAAATTGATTAAATATATGGACGGTTGGAATGAGAATGGCTCCGAACCTAATTTGCTCTTTCTCACTGTCACTGTTCATCTTCTTCCAAAATTTTAGGTTACTGTTCACAAAAATTTTGAGGACACAAATTTTGCTTCAACTCTCACACAACCCATTGATTTCCTTACAAACATCTGACAAAATATCCAGATTAAGAAACAAATTCAACTTGATTTCATAAATGGGACTGCTTTGTTCATCTGAATGGTGGAAACAAGTTGTAGGAGA
Source organism: Nepenthes mirabilis (assembly GCA_025585075.1). Taxonomy (NCBI): domain Eukaryota; kingdom Viridiplantae; phylum Streptophyta; class Magnoliopsida; order Caryophyllales; family Nepenthaceae; genus Nepenthes; species Nepenthes mirabilis. The sequence goes on from JAODPA010017511.1 coordinate 7,254, forward strand.
CGGAAATTGAAGTTTGAACTACAGTAGAGGATCATAAAAACGAGTAACACATTTAATAGAAGGTGGGAAATATACTTGCAAAATGACAGAACTTACAAGGAATGTGGAGTATCACTTGCCTCAGTTCTCTACCGTAGCCCAAGCAGCACAGCAGCAGTGATTAGAAGATCCGGCAGTGTCACAGCAGTAGCAGCAGCAAAATGTGGGAGAAGCAAAATTGAGCTGTGGCTCTCCTTCTCTACCTCTCTACTCTCTCTTATCTCCCTCAACTAAATCCAGATTCTGCGGTTCTTCTCTCTATCTCTCTTCTGTTTTCTGGCTGTAATTGAAATGAGGAGTGCCCGGCTGCATAAATAGAGTTCTAGGGGAGGAAATTGCGAGGAAAAGTTTGCTATGGGCAATCCTTCGGCTCCCTCCATCTTGAGAAGATACAAATGATGAACTAAGCCAAAAGCCAGAATATAGAAGCGGAGACAAAGTTGAAACGTATGACAAAAGCAGATACAAATGATGAACTAAGAAGCAGAGACAAGGTTCAAACGTAGGACAAAAGCAGATACAAATGATGAACTAAGCACCTCATCATCGCTAAACCTCCCAGCTTTACATATCAGTTCGAAGTGTTCTCCATATACATATTCCATTTCACATATTCTATTTCAATAGCCAAATGGGCGGGTGCCAATATAACCTAAAAATAGGATATACTAAGAAAGCTGTGAGCATGACACATCTCAAGGGTTGGTTTCTCCTCTTTATTCCTTTTCCTCCTTACCTGAATAGTTTCCCAGAAATTCAAATAAGCCTCTGAATTTAGCGCGTTCTTTTAAATCTGTCAAAATTGGAGTGCCCAGAGACCTGAGGTCAAAGATTTTCCTTTCAACATTTTCATCGATTAGTACACAACACATCAAAAAAATTTCAGAATTGGTTAGCATACCCTCAATATAGCAATAAAGGATTTCCAACTATGCCTTGGAACTCAAGTGGGTGCCAAAAGGGGCCCAGTCTATGAAAATAACATTGTTTGGGTAAGCAGACAACCTAAAGATGCAATATATTTTGATGGTCAATATCAGTCTCATCTGCATTCACAGTGACTATGGATGGTTTTCCGTTGCCAGAGGCTACTTTCTCATTGCTTGCGTTTTTCCATGCTTGTTCTTATCTTGGGTTTTTGTGTGCTCACTATTTGAAACTTGCCCAGACTTGCACTTGAACGGAGTGAAGAAACCCTTCAAATCGACTACAAATCTAATTGCAGGATGAAAGATGTCAATTGCGCCTATAGCTCCGATTTCCCTACCTGAACACAGCATGCGCTGGGTCAACACCATCACATGCCACAATGCTGAGCTATAGACAGGCCTACGCTCCACCCAGTTCACCCTTTTTTTCTTCCTCTGTTCTGAAAAATATGCGTGTTGTTCACTCGTCTAGTGGATTATATAAGAAATTTACTAGTGTTTTTTGTGCTTCTCATATGCTTCACTTGCCTTCTAACTTGTGCACCAAATTGAAGTCCCCTGAAAACACATCATTCAAAACACAAACAAAATGCACCAAAAGATGATATTCACCCATATTTTGAAGGATAGTGAACACGCATAACAGTACAAAAAAATATATGCAGGACAAAACAATATTGCATATGCAGGACAAAAAAATATTTGCTGAGCATGCACACTTCAACTATCAGACGCCCTAAATCCCTTAATGCAACACCTACATTCCCCTGGCTCCTTTAAAATATCGAAGAAACAAATAGCTCTTAATCTGAAGAACTCTGAGGCACAGCCAAAAGCCCTCTCGTCCCTCTCCCTACCCTTTTTCTTCATTAAGTTCTTCCCAAACAAGATATTAGGGAGGGTCTATGAGTTGTAGTTGTTGAGTCCTAAATCCCTTAGTGCATCAGTAGCAGGATCCTTGCAGCTCCCATGAACTTCTTTGGCCTTTCGGATGGCTGTCTCAATACCACTGCTGAGAAAAATTGTTCTGCACAGAAAAGTGGAGAAAGATAAAAGGCTCTATCAAATATGGTACTATTGTGGCCGAAGGAAATATAGAATGATCCCTACTAATTCCGAGTGCCATAAAATCGAAACCACTATAAAAACAACGAAAGAAATAACTGAGGTTGCCTGGTGTGTTATAAGCCGAAGTTTCAGAATATGGAAGTGCTTGCCTGTTCTCCGGGTTGCGGACAGCAAGATTTCGAATCATGAGACATGCATTTCTCTGAAGCTGCTGTGCTGTAGGAAACTTCTGCATGGCTTGGTTAGCAAGATCTCCAGCCCCAGCTTCAACAGCATGAGCTGCATGGTCAGGAGATCTTAGGGAGAGCACACTAATAAGATACATGACCTGAAAAATGCAGAAACGACTAAACAAGATTAGAGATTATCTCCATGACAAAGAAATTGTAAGATAGACTTGTGGTCAAAAGGCATACAAGATTTCATGCAGTAATAAATCAAATTTTATTTTCTCTAAAAGGGCCACAACTCAACTATCATCATTGCACGTTTATCCCAAAAGAAACATTGCTGCATGACTCTCCTTATTTGTGTGGCAGTTTCCTATTCCTTACCAGTATTTCACCAACCCTCCCATGAAGAACAAAAGAGAAGCAAAAACACAGCCAACATAGCATGTCACCAATATAAATAAACCAGATGGGAACCTGCTTAGACATTAAACATTGGATAGAAGTACAAAAACGAAAATGCAGCAAAGACTCAATACTTCATACTCCCCAAGCTGTAAATTAGACAATAGACTAACAGAAGCTTGAAATATGCAGATTCAAGACCTAAGTTCCTCACCTCTTGTAGTACAGAAGCATCATCAGAAAATATCTTGGAGATTTTAATTAATGTACCAATTCCTCCCTTCTCAACTATAGCACTTTTATTCACATCGCTTCCTGCCAACTAATTAAATACACTGATTAGAACATTTTCATCAATTAAGAGAAAGCACATCTCTAATATGTGGTCAAAAGACACAAACAACAATTGGGGAGTTACTAGTTTCTTGACAAGCCACAAGACTGAGAGAAACAAACTTGGGACTGCATTTCCTGATTATTTTCATGATGCTTCATTGAAATCTTAGACAAAAGGTAAATGAATTGATAGTTAACAAAACAAGCTTTCACATGTGATATAAGTAGAAAAATTATGGCAAGTCAACTGCAAAGAAAAAGTTGTCCTGATTCATAAATTGTTCAGGCACATCTTTTCCATAAGTAGCTAGCAAGCAGCTAGTCAAATAATTGTTGTTAATTAAGCAAAAGAATGGTTTTGGCTCTTAACCTTAGATAACAAGGAACAACACGATCTGGCCACAACTTTGTTGCCACATTCACCACTACCATCAATACATCGGAGAATAGCATCGATACCACCTTTGCCAGCAACAACTCTGCATATTTCATCCTGAACCAGATGGCATCATGGTGCTGATCAATAAGAGAGCCAGCAGGCTAGACATAACGAGTCACTGAATATCACTTCATGGTCAATCAACATTTAGTCACTTACCAGTAACAGGTGGATACTCAAATGATGAGCCAACATGACATTATGTACTCAAAATACATGAGTGCATGGCTTATGAGCTCATAAGATTCAGTTGATGACAAATATTGAAGCAATTAACCAATCCAGCAGATACATCTTGACTCTTGCGGTTAGACAACATGGTTTTGAACTTAGATTGTTGGAAAATAATTAAGACTCAGGATTTAGCTTCTCTACCAACACAGTTCTTTGAGCAGCCAACATGCACCCCACCCACAGACAAGAAACAGTGCTTTGTTAAAATACCCGTACACATTGTTCTGTAGAAAACATAAAACCCAAAATAGAGAAGGTACAATAAAATATTAGCACTGTTCCACCGATACCTATGTCAAATGCACCTCCTCACCCCAAAAGAAAATGAAAAGAAAAAAAGAGGATAGCTATGTTCCATGAAGTTCCGTATCCTATTCTCCCATGCTCTAGGGGCTAGGCAAATGACAAGGTTTACTTTTTGAAGAAAGCACCTCCGTGCAAGAATTGCATTCACAAAAGAGTATGAAGGGAGTTAAGGATCATCCATATGGGCGTACTAAACATGCCATTAAACACGGATAAAAACTTACATTCACAGCAACAGCTTTCAAAGCAACACTTGCTGAAACTACACTAGGCGAGCTAAGTGCCTCAGAAAGTGAGTCCACAAGAGCTTCAGCAACTCCAATTTCTGCAAATTTTCTAGCATAGCCATAGACCTGCAGTTAAATTACAAAAAGATAATGGAGATATCATCTGCACAAGAGGAAAACCATATAAACAAGATGTAGAACTTAATTGTATGCATAAGATCAAATGAAAGAGGCAGCCAATCAAGTTCTGCTAGTGGCAGCTACAAAGCCTGAAAACTCATCTGATTAATGGCTGCAGCGAGCATACCCATTTACCTAAAGAGATGATGCCATGGATTAAATATATATTGAAAGGTCAATCTATTCACCTATGATATCAGATATACTATTGCTGTAGAATCTATGAAACGGTTTGGAATACAGAGATTAAATGCTGTTTTTGTTAAAATGAGTATCTGATGCAATACTCACTTGAGAAGCAACGACACGATTATCATCAGAAGTCAGTAGAATGCGTATCGCATCATATAAACTTGGAATGCTCCCTGCGCTGTGTCTCCTCATTATACGGATTATGGACTGCTCAATTTTCAAGTTCATAAATGACTCCTTGAGGACCTCATTACGGGTTGCAGCTGCCCCTATTAAAGAAAAGCAACCATCCAATATCTCCAAATTTTGAGGATCTCCATTCAAGACGTCCATGATAATATATGGTCCACCACTCTTTTGGAATGTTTCAGCACATTGAACATCTGTTTTGGCAAGCATGTACAAAATAACGATATGATAACTTTGCTAGTTAGAGGACACCACCTCTTAAGTACTATGGAATGTCCAGATATAATTGAGTTAAACGAGCCAGCAAATCCTTATTACCTATCTTAGTCAGAGGTCTAATCACTCTCTAGCTTAAGTTTAGAGTGTTCGGACCTTTCCTCATTTATCTTCTACAATTGCTATGCTACCGCTCTCTACAAGTAACTTTGTTTATTTATCGACTATCCTGTAGTTTAACAGCATTCGTCTATCTTAACTTTCTCACGTTCACTTGCACACCTGACCACAAACCAATTTCATACCATATAGCAACGAAGCCAATGCCTTCAACGCCGAAACGATAACCTGATTATTCCCACATGGAGAAACCTTGGAAAAAACGGAAGTAACCAATTCAACCCCTCTATTTTTTGCAGCAATGTTGGCATTCTCGGAATTGTCAGCACTGCACAAATTGCTCAACTGATGAAGCGAAGCCGCCAACTCCTCCAAATCCCTTGCATCACAGTTGAAATTGGACTCGAAATGCTTTATCTTGTCAAGTAATCGCATAACGGGATGGTCATTGGCGGAGAACTGTCCCGGGACGCACGTGACAATGCCTGTCGATTGTGTAGTGGAGAGTGTAATCTGTTAGCATTGTAAAAAGTAAAGGAAGGAATGTAGGGAAGCAGGGTGGTTTTGTGAGTGGAAGAGAGGAAGGGACAGAGAGAACCAGAGAGATCGACGCCTTGAAGAGTAAGGGTTTCGATGGCGTCTTGGAGCGCCTCAGGAGGGTCCATTCCCAACTCTTCCAGGTTTTCTCTCACCAGATCATCGAATGCTTCCTGCGAAATCGTTCGGACGGTCATGGGTGCCCTTCTTCCGCTTCAGACTCCGCCGGGGCTGGGAAGAATAAGAGAGACGATGGTGCGGTAAAGTTAAGGCAGGTTGGCAGGGCACGGAATCGGGGATTCGGATCTAATAACAGTCATTTAATGTTAATTAT
>JAODPA010017522.1:0-13174 GCA_025585075.1 Nepenthes mirabilis
TTTGGTCCGCGTGAGCGGTTTGAGCCATGTGTTTGAGTATTTAGGCTCGGGTCGTCACAAAACATGTTGTTATGCACTTTTGGGGGGAAGCCGTAAGCACGACCTGCCACATAATAATCTGGGTCTATATAAGATCCGAAATGAATAAGACACCCTACGAACTCTGGAAAGGGAAGAAATCAAACCTGAAGTATTTTTATATTTTTGGAAGCAAATACTTTATTTTATGTGACAGGAAAAATTTTGGTAAGTTTGACTCTAAAAGCGGTAAAAGAATGTTCTTAAGATTCTCCCTTAATAGTAGAGCCTATTGAGTGTATAATTTTCGTACTCAAACTGTTATGGAGTCCATCAACATCGTTGTCAGTGATCTATCTAACGAGCTTCCTGATACTAGTGATTGCCTTAATCAAGAAGGTGATCAAACTAAGACTCCACTTGATTCAGCCTAGGCTGATATTCTAAGAAAAACCCAGATTTCCATTCTTAGTAAGGAACCTTAAGCCAGAGTCAAATTAAATCATCCGAAAGACTTCATTTTAGGTAACCTAAGTGAGGGTATGAGACTGCATTATCAGGTTTTAAACTTGATTAATTATACCTGTTATGTATCTCACTTAAAATTGAAAAAAGTTGAAGAGGCCCTGATTGATGAATGCTAGATAAATGCCATACATGAGGAATTAAATCAATCTGTGAGGAATGACGTATGATCCTTGGTTCCCCAACCTAAACATACTAATGTTATTAGGTCCAAATGGGTCTTTAAAAATAAAATTGATAAAAATCGTAATATTACCCACAATAAAGCTCGTCTTGTTATTAAATGATACACACAAGTGGAGGGCATCGATTAAGACGAGACCTTTATTCCTGTGGCTCGTCTTGTTCATAACTTATTGTCCATTACTTGTACCATGGGCTTTAAACTCTATCAAATGGATGTTAAAAGTGCCTTCCTAAATGGTATTATTTAAGAGGAAGTCTTTGTTGAACAACCAAAGGGATTTGTGAATCCCGCATTTTCAAACCATGTGTACAAACTTAAAAAGGCTTTATACAATCTTAAGAAATCTCCTAGAGTTTGGTATGAGCGTCTCACCTCGTACCTTAGTGAACATAGGTTTGTTTTGGGCATTGTTGATAAAACCTTATTTATGACAATGACCGAAAAATTTATCCTAGTTACCTAAATTTATGTTAATGACATTATTTTTGGTGCTACTATTGACTCTCATGCTCATTCATTTGCTGACTGCATGGCCTCTGAATTCAAAATGAGTATGGTAGGAGAACTTACATACTTCCTTGACTTGCAGATTAGGCAACTCTCTCACGGTAGTTTCATCTCCCAAGCCAAGTATGCCAAAGACCTTGCAAAACATTTCAGTCTTGATAACACGAAACATACTTAGATACCCATGAGCACTTCATCGAAAGTGGATCATGATCCGATAGGAAAGAGCATCGATCAAACTCTCTATAAAAGTATGATTGGAAGTCTCTTGTACTTAATCGCTAGCAGACCCGACATTACATTTAGTGTTGGTGTCTGTGCTCGATATCAATCTGATCCAAAAGAATCCCATTTAATTATTGTTAAGCGTATCATTTGCTGTGACCATGGGACATCCGATTATGGGATTTTCTACTCTAAAGACTCAAATTTTATATTGGTCGAATATTCTAATACCGATTGGGCCGGAAATGCTGATGATCGTAAAAGCACATTCGGTGGATGTTTCTACGTCAGCTCAAACCTAGTAGTTTGAATGAGTAAGAAACAAAATTCCATCTCCTTGTCTATTGCGGAAGCCGAATACATTGTCGCGGGCAGCGAAACAAATGCTTCTCGATTACGGTGTTGTCTAGGATATTATGACCATTTATTGTGACAATACCAATACCGTTAATATTTTAAAAAATTCTGTTGAGCACTCCTAAACTAAACAAGTTAATATTCGACACCATTTTATTCGTAAACTCATTGAAACTCAGGTCATCTCCCTTGAACATACTCTGACTGAGAATTAACTGGTAGATATTCTCACTAAACCCTTGGATATTGTGCGTTTTGAATTCTTGATAGCGGCCATCGATGTTTATTCTCCTGCCGTGGAATGAAGTGGTATTTGAATTCTTGTGCGACCCATTACCTCCACTGCATTTGCCCGAAGCTGATCGCACACTTATCGCTTTTCCCTGGATCCCACTGAGCCTCTTGATGAGCCCCTCCCTGAGGTGCCACCTTTCCTGACTGATGGTGGCCCGTCCTACTTTGCCTCTTTTTTTTTTTGGTAAGTTGTCCTACTTTGCCTCATCTTACCATGACCCCTTATGTCTTCCTCGGCACTGCACCTCTTTCTCCTCTACACTTATGGGTTAGATTTCCTACCTTTCCAATTGGCTTGAGCTGCTCTATTCCTCTCAGGAGCACAACTATGCTTCCTAAACTTAGCTGCGTTCTGATTTCCTTGCTGATTTTGAGCGCCTTGATTCTTGTCTGGCTACTTAGGATGATGCACTTGTTTGTTTGCGGTGGTAGTTTGCTTGTCATTCTTCAGCTCGGCTGTCTTCCGGCAATTCCTCTGGATCCAAATGATGCCTTCTCTTTGGCCTATCATGACAAAAAGGGAGAGAAATGTTTCTTGTTAGGGGGAGATGTACTTTTGTTTAGGAGCTTTGATTGTTTTGTCCGGGGGGAGCTTTGATGTTGATAACTTTGTGTATTATTACTTCATTGTTTGTCTTTATTTTTATTATGTGGCTACTGCTCATGTTATTTGCTCATATTATTTCATGCCTGTTCCCGTGACTTCTATTGTTATCTGTTGGTATTCTGTGCTTTTATCTATCCTTATGCTGACCATAGTTGACCAGTACGACAGCTATAGTCTCAGCATGATAGCTCTCTTGTATTTGTTCTTGTACTTTTGATATTATTTCTGGTGTTCACTAGGTGTAGATTTTTATGTACATGGGTTCTATCTCGGTAGTGTTTGAACTTATGATTCTCTTGTATTTTGCTTTTTATTTTGGATGAGGTTTTGTCATGGAATTGCAAAGAGAGATTGTTATAGTTATTTATGTGTTGGCATATTCCGTGACCATATTTGGTCTGTTGTTGATGATGAGTTGTATTAGTCTGAAGATCTTTATCAACATGTATCAATGGTTGTCATTTCCCAAGGACCTTCACCTTCTATATGCTTGCGTGAGCTTGAGCCCCATTTCCGGCACCATGATGCCCACTACACCCCCAATCTGTGCTCGAGCCCTGTTTCCAGTGAGCATACACCTGCTGATCACCCGTCTTGAGTTCGAGCCCCATTTCTAGTGAGCTTGTGCGTACTGATCCCCTGTCCTAAGTTTGAGCCTCGGTTTCAATGAGCATGTGCCTAATGCTTGCTCTCCCCGTGCTCGAGTGCCAAAACTAGTAGACCGTTGCTCGAAGCTCACTCTCTCCTCACTCGAGGGCTTGGGAGGTTTCTCATGGAACCCTTGGCATGTCGACCGTGCGCTCGAGCGTGATGCGCATTTCACCAACGGCCATATTTTTAACCTAGGTTTTCAAGTTTTCCTATATATTGCTGACTTATTTCATTTCCCCAGACCTCTTGCTTGAGTATTTGATGACCATTTTCAGACCAAACTCTAATCCTTTATGCTTTAACATTGCTTCATCTGAGAAAACTAAAGCTACATACTTGTGCTCTCTTGTCAAGGTTTTTTCTCACAATTCTTACTCTACTCTTGCACCTCTTCCTACCTGCTTACCTTTGTGGGTGACGTCAATGGTAAGAAAAGGAGTTCCGGTAGTGTTTGGCAATTCAAATAGTTCATGAGGAAAGATTGACATGAAAATTAGAAGGTGTCCGGTTTCATTGCCATGGGAAAATCCAAGGAGTTCCTTGATAGAGATCACAAGATAGAAATAAATCGGCTAGGTTAGCGCGTTTGTACTACTTAGTCTGTAAGTTAATTTTTACAGTGCATATCTTTCCTGACTATTGAAATTCTGAGGATTTTATTCGAGAGCCGTGGCTATAAAGGTTTCCTTTCGTGACCAAAAATTTTACCTTTATTATTATTACTTTCGTAATTTATATTATTACTTTTGTAATTTATTGTTCTCATCTAGATTAGAATATATTGTATGTGTATTATATATTCTGTGTTTTTCATTCCGTAAATTTATTAAATGGTTAAAACATTATTGTGATTCGGAATGATTTGTTCCCTTCAAAAAGAATGCATAATTTAGCAATTGTAGAGAAATTTTATTAATTTTAGACCATGCAAAGTATTTTGTATACATTTTTCTGCCCATATATGCTTTGTATTTGATAGTTTAAAACATGTAGACCCTTATGTATGAAATTAAGACATGTAATAGTCTTTAAAGTCATGAGTTCAGCAAGGAGGTGAAGGAAATCAGTAACATGCATAACATTCTTTTGAATTTCAGAACATAAAGTGTATAATTTAACATATGGGAACTTATACTCCACAATTTTTTTTAAACATGCAAGTAGGTTCTTCACGAAATTAAGTGTCTAGGAACATAATATTAGTTTTTCAGAATATATATGGAGCTTAAAGTAAAGAAAATAGCATATATATATATTATACATGAATTTAGACGTGAATTTCATCCATTTTGTAACAAAATGGAGAGAATTATATATTTCTGTTAAATAATATCACTATAGCTTAAAAAATTAAAACATGTAAGAGTAATGGAACAAAATTGCTCATGGAATTCAACAAAGAACAGCAATAAGAGAAGAAAATTTAGAATTCACTTGCCTTAACTTTAATTTACCAAAATTCAAGTTCTGTTCAACTTAATTTGAGTTTTTATGGCCTCCTCTTTCTTATTTTCTCTCTCCTCATTTGATTCTTTCTCTTCTCTTAAAAATTCTGAGAAAAATGAGAGAATTCAACTAACTGCATCTATTTATACAAAGTAGCATTCAAGCGTCACTCGAGTGTGTGCCAAGCACCGAGTTACTAGATTGTTGCACTCGAGCATTTCTTAGGCATGCCTCAGGCGCTAACCCCATGGCTTTTGGCACACAAGTGCGGGTCGAGCCTTTTTTAGGCACCGAATCATCTGATTTAATTTTGACTTTTTAACTCAATTTTTTATATTTTTTAACCTCAATTTTAATTATATTAATTTAATCAGTTAAGATTACTATAAATTAAGGACTCAGGCATTACATTTCTCCCCTCCTTATAAAAATTTTATCCTTAAAATTTACATATCTCAAAACTCAAACAGATAGGGGTATTTCTCCTAGACTTCATCTTTGTGTTCCCAAGTTGCTTCCTCGACTAAATGATTCATTCACAACATCTTAACCAACAGGATTGTCTTAGTCCTTAATACTTGATCTTTTCCATCCAAAATTTGAACCAAAACCTCAATACAAGATGAATTCTCATCAATCTACAACAGGTCAAACTCAATCACATATGAAAGACACATATATATTTCCTCAATATAGAAATATGGAACACATCATGACAATCCGCCAAACTTTGAGGCAAAGCCAATCTATAGGCCATTTCTTTGACTCACTGCAAAATCTCAAATGGTCTGATGAACTTCGATTTTAATTTACCTTTCATCTCAAACTTGAAAATTCCCTTCCTTGGAGATACTTCTAAAGATACATGATCACCCGCTTCAAACCTCAAATTAGATCCTATGACCTATGGGTTTTGGGCCTATACGCTTCCACTGCACCACTTTGATTAACCATCTATTTGTGGATGAAACACTATCTTAAACTTAAATTTGGTACCCAACTCCTTATGTAGACTTTCCCAAAATTTCAACACAAACCTTAGATCATGATAAAAAATTATCGAAGTTGGAATACCATGCAATCTAACAATTTTATTGATATACAAATAGACCAACTTATCCCTTCAATATGTCATTCTGACTAACAAAAAATGAGCCAACATCATTAGCCGATCCACAATCACCTAAATGGAATCCATATTCCTCGCCATCCTAGGCAAACCGGAAATAAAATCCATCGTGATATGCTCATTTCTAGTTAGAATTCGACAGAGGGTGCAAAAATTCTGGAGGCTTATACTCGGTTTTCACTTGTTGACACACAATACACCTCGTCACAAATGCCACAGTCTCCCACCTCATGTTTTGCCACTAGAAATTTTTCCTTGTGTTCTGATATATCTTATTCACTTCAAGTTGAATTGTATATCTTGATTTATGGGCCTCATTCAAAATTTCCTTTTTCAACTCCTCAATATTTGGAATATAAATCCTATCCTAAAAGTAATCAATCCTATCTATCCATACATTAAAATTGGCTCGTGACTCATTACCCAAATCTTTAGCAATTTCCATCAAGTACGGGTCACTCATCTCAGTCTCCTTAATTTTTTCTAAAGTCACCATGTGCACTTAAAGATATGACAACATCATCTTTGACCCTTCAGAGTGCAACTGAATAGTGTAGTTTTTTTATTCCATCTAACATCTCCCATTTCTTGATCATAAAATGGGCTATCAAACTCGAAGACTTTTTTCTCAAAGTATCAGCAACCACATTTGCCTTCTCAGGCTGATACTGGATTTTATAATCATAATTGTTCAACAATTCTATTCACTTATGTTGCCTCGTGCTCAACTCCTTCTACGAAAACAAGTACTTCAAACTCTTATAATCCAAATATACTACAAATTTCTCTCCATATAGATAGTGCCTCAAAATCTACAATGTAAAACTTACCGCTGCTAACTCCAAATTGTGGGTGGGATAATTCTGTTCATGGACTTTCAATTGCCTTGACCTATAGGCAACCATCCAGTCACATTGCATCAACATACAACCCAAACCTTTTTTAGAAGTATCACAATATACTATAAAATCTCCCGATCCATTAGGGATCGATAAAATCGGCACCAACATCAATCTATTCTTCAACTCTTGAAAACTCTTCTTATAATTGTCATCCCAAATAAATATCATTCGCTTCTGTATCAAGCGTGTCAATGGCACCACAATCATCAAGAAATTTTTGATAAACTGCCGATAATAACCAGTTAGACCCAAGAAACTATGCACCTCTATGACATTCGTCAATTTAATCTAATTTGCCACCGTTTCAACCTTCTTTGGGTCCACAGACACGCCACCTTTAGAAATAATATACCCCAAAAATGATACTTCTTTCAACCAAAATTCATACTTCTTTAATTTAGGAAATAGCTACCGTTTCCTCAAAATTTATAGTGCAATTGTGAGGTTCTGGAATCAAAAACGTGATAATTGAAAGTAATTAAAATAATGAATATCATAAAGAGGCCAAACATGTAGTGAAAAAATGATGGTTGAAAGTAAAAAATTAAAAAAATACCCGAGTTCAGTAAGCAGCTGAGTGACGCCTACTGTGCACCCGAGGCGCTGCAGCGAGCGCAAAAATCCAGTGGCTACCCGCTCGCCGCATGCCAGGCGCGCTCGAGCGAGTGCTGGCAGAATGTAGCATGCTCGCCGCACGCTCGACACCCGCTCGAGTACAGCCCCGACTTTTGCCCGCGTGCTGAATTTATTTTTGTTATAAATAGAAGGGGAAAAAGGAAAGTGGGAGAGAGAGCAGGCCATGCACGACGAAGAGGAAGAAGAGAAGAGTAGAAAGGGGAAATCACTTGTTCTAATCCACTCCCGGTAAAAATAATAGTAGATCGGGCCAAGGCAAGTGTACTTCGTACATTATTTTTCGTTTTTACCGATTCCTCTTGCTTTAAAGTTGATGAAAATGCACTAAAATGTTGTTATTGTATGATTAAAGTAAATGAAGCATGTTTCCTTCGATTGTTCAGTTAGATTTTCTGTTTATCCATATTTATTGCAAGTTTTGGCTTCGATTTCATGAATAAGCATGTAATTAGTGTCCAGTTTTGTCCCGTAAGCTTGTGATGAAACCCTAGCTCAAAAATATTGGGGATTGTTGTTTAAATTGCATGATTTAGTATATGTGTATGGATTTATGGTATTAATTTCATGAATAAACACATGTTTAGTGTTGGTTTTGAGTCCGAAAGTTTTGACGAAGCCCTAGGTACGAAAATGAAGGGAATTTAATAATTTTTAACCGTAGCTCCTATTATATAAAAGTTAATTGGCACTGAAATGAAGCTCTCGGTATAATTTTTTTTTGAAAATCTTACACGGATTTATACCAATAAAGTTCCATGCACTTTTGAAGTAAAACTGAAGGATTTTTTTTAGACAGTTACCGTACGTTCTGGATATTGTGAAGTTAACCGAAGGAAAATTGTGAAACTCTGATTATGAAAGAAGGTTTTCAGTTAAAAAGTTATTTCTGATACTGTGATTTAGGATCCGGACTGATTACAGTCAGGTTAGGTTCTCCGGCATGCCTTAGAACTTTACGGTGGTAATTGAGGGTAACTATGTCTATGGAGTTATATGTGATCCGCCCTTTCTCGTGGTGTTACGATTAGGAGAAAAGTATAGTTTCTAGCCTACCTTCGGGTGACACACCGTACCGATCTCGTGAGATGGGATACTTCTGTTACAGTTACCGACCTTAGATTGTGTGGGGTGAACACAATCTATCCTCGATCATTTACCCCCTCGGCTAGTAGGGTATACTAGTAGGGTCTGTTACTGTTCTGTTATGTCACCGGTCTATTATGTTACCGTTTTGTTTTGTACTACAGTTATTGTACTGATTTTTGTTCCATACTGATTACTGATTTCCGATCACTGAATACCGATTCCTGATTACCGATTACTGATTATTGATTTCTAATTTCTGAATCTAATATTGTCAAAGTATGCTTTCTTTGTTTCCTAGATTATATTCTGTTTAACCTTTCTATTTCTATATAGATTCACGACAGTTCTGCATCACTGTTTTACTACGCATATACATGTACCTTGTTGGGCCCTGACTAACTATTTTATTATTTTTTTCCCTCTAGATGAGACAGTAGAGTTAGTGTCCGATGAGAAAGAGTGATCAAAAGAAATTTCTGAAGACTTTTGAGAACCTAAAGCATTTGGAGCTATTTTGGGAGAACCAGTTGATATAAAGACTTGATTGGACATGTGATTTTGTATATGAATCTTGTATCTGTGGATATTCATGTACATATGGATTTTGTATGGAATGCATATGATGTATGTGATAGTAAAAAGAAAAAATTATGTTTCTACTGGTTGATAGTTTAGCTTCCGCTCTAAACTTTTGGATATACTGTACAGGTCCTAGACAGCATCTCGTTATTGAACTGCTAGTGTAGTTAATGGTTTTATAGATTTATACCATAGATGGTACATGTGATCCTGTGTATGCGTGTTGTTGGAAGAATATTGGTATAATTGGTAGTTGTGTGCTTGTAATGGTTGATCTTATAGGTTATATTTTTGGGTTTTCATCCAGTTATAAGGGAGAGTCCACCGAAATTTCTATAGAAGCCTTGCCTTGTCTTTTAGCCCATTAATGCTGCTTCTGCCTTGATGGATGCTCTTGAGAAAAAAAAAATCCGTTCTATCACGTTTGATATCAGAGAATTGAGATGCCTTAGGAATTGATTGACCGAAAAGTGGAAGCATGGGATTGAATCTCTGTACAGAATTCCTGAGGAATAGGTTGAGGAAGTTAAGGCAACTAGGACCCTTAAGAGATTGGTTCTTAGGTTAGGTTTAAATTTTCTTAAAACTGTTGAATATTTCTTTCTCATTCCATTGAATCCTTGTCCTTATGACCTTGTGTTTGCCTTAATTATAGGATGACAAGTAGAAGGGGTAGAATCTGTCGTGGTGGCGCTAGCACGCCCTATGATAGAGAGGTTGCTTATATTGATCTGTTGGAGAGAACGACAAATATGGTAGAATCTGTCGAGCAGAGACACATGGCTCCGATTCTTGCACTCGAGCCAGCTTCGGCACTTCTTTGTCCCACGACGTATGACAGATTCACAGTGGAGTGAGCACTGGGCTTCCTAGGAAAGCCTAATCCGGCGGAAGCAGACGTGTGGTTAAAGAGGATGAAAAAGATATTTGCTGTGATTGGGTGTACCAATTGGGAGAAGGTCACCTTCGCGTTGTATAAATTAGAAGGTGAAGCTAATAGTTGGTCGAGCATGCAGAAAAGGGCGACGGGAGTGCCTGATGATATCATTACTTGGGAGATATTTGAGGATACTTTTATGGAGAAGTACTTCCCATCCAACCTCTGAGATCAGAAGGAGTAGGAATTTATGAGATTGAGGTAAGGAAACATGACGGTGAAAGAGTATGATGCTAGATTCATCGAGCTGTCCTGTTTTGTACCCTTTTATGTAGAGGATGAGCAGAGAAAGGCGAAGAAGTTCCAACAAGGGTTACGACATGACATTAGGAAGTCACTGTCTATTTTAAAACTCCAGACTTATGTCGAGATTCTGGACAGAGCGGTGATTTATGAGAAGGAGGCAAAAACAGAGAGATTCCTTGCAAAGATGACCGCCAGCCGAGCAGGAGTGAGTACCGGATCTGCTGTAGGATCCTCTGGACCGTCCAAGAAGACTAGGACGACTGACAAGGAAAAAAGTGTTGTACCGGCTCAATCAGTAACCGATTCTAGAGGGTCCGCTAAAGATTGCACCTTCTGTGGGAGGAGACATCTAGGGCAAGCATGCCGTAAGTTATCGGGAGTGTGTTTCAGATGCGGGCAGCTGGGCCACCTGTTCAGGGATTGTTTACTACCTCCGAGGCTAGAAGGAAAGAAGTCTACTGTCTCAGCAAAGACTTTTGCGGTGATTGTTCAGGACCCGAAGGCATCTCCGAATGTCATGGAAGGTACTCTTTCTATTTGTGGAGTTTCTGCATCTATATTGTTTGACTCGAGATCTACCCATTCCTTTGTTTCTCCGCGATTTGCATGTTTTATTGTATCGGCCTCGTCTATTTTGGATTGTAAACTATTTGTGTGTCTCCCACTGGATTTCCTGTAATTACGGATGTTATGTATCCGGGATGTGTAGTTGAGGTGAATGGGAACTGTTTGGTTGTGGACTTGGTGTTGTTGAACATGGGTGATTTTGATGTGATTTTAGGGACGGACTGGCTGGCCAAATACCATGCCAGTATTGACTATTTTCTGAAGAGAGTTTGTTTTAATATTTTCAGAATGGAGCCCTTTTTTCTTTCAAGGCATTAAGAAAAAGGGGATGCCGGTATTGATCTCTACTTCACATGCTAGACATTTGATGAAAAGTGGATGTAAAGCTTACTTGGCATATGCCTGCACTATTGGAAGTCATAGTGTGCCGGCTAAGGACATCCTGGTTGTTTGTGACTTTGAGGATGTATTTCCAAAGTAGTTACCTGGATTACCTCCACATCATGAAATTGAGTTTGAGATTGCTATTGTTCCTGGTGTTAGTCTAGTTTCTAAGGCCCCCTATCGTATGGCTTCGGCTGAATTGAAGGAGTTGAAGTTGCAACTATAGGAGCTGTTAAACAGGGACTTTATCAGACCGAGTGTATCTTCTTAGGGTACACCGGTATTATTTGCGAGGAAGAAAGATGGGTCATTGCGGTTGTGTGTTGATTATCGTGAGTTGAATAAAATCACGATTAAAAATAAATACCCTCTACCGTGTATTGATGTTTTATTTGATTAGTTGCAACGATCTCGGGTGTTCTCGAAGATTGATTTGAGGTCCGGTTATTATCAATTGAGGATCAAACCAGAAGTTGTAGCTAAAACTGCTTTTCAGACACGTTATGGCCATTATGAGTTTTTTGTTATGCCTTTTAGCCTTACGAATGCTCCAGCTGCTTTTATGGATATGATGAATAGGGTGTTCAGGCCGTACTTGGATAAATTTGTGGTGGTGTTCATTGATGATATCCTGATTTATTCAGAGGATTATGAGGAACACATGATTCATTTGAGGAAAGTACTTCCAGTGCTCCACGAGAAAAAAATTGTATGCCAAGTTGAGTAAATATAAATTCTGGCTCGAGAGAGTGATGTTTTTGGGGCATGTGATTTCTGATTGTGGTATTTCTATGGATCCCAAGAAAGTAGAGGCTGTTACAAATTAGAGCAGGCCGGCTTCTGTGACTGAGGTTTGAGCTTTCTGGGCAGGGCGGAATATTACAGACGTTTTGTAGAGAATTTCTCACAAATTGCTATGCCTCTGACTCAGCTGTTGAGGAAGGAGGCTAAGTTTGTGTGGATAGATGAGTGTGATTTGAGTTTTCAGGAGCTAACGGATCATTTGACTACTGCTCCGGTGTTGATTATTCCAGAGGGTTCAGGAGGCTTTGAGGTGTACTGCGACGCCTCTAAGGCTGGTCTAGGATGTGTATTGATGCAGCATGGTAAAGTTTTAGCTTATAAATCTAGGCAACTGAAAGTGCATGAGAAGAACTATCCTACTCATGATCTGGAGCTTGCTACTGTGGTCTTTGCCTTGAAAATTTGAAGACATTATCTGTATGGTGAGAGGTTCCTTGTGTGTTTTGATCATAAAAGATTGTAGTACCTATTTTCGCAAAAGGAACTTAACATGAGGCAAAGGAGATGGTTTTATTTCTTGAAGGATTATAACTGTGAGATACAGTACAAGCTAGGGAAGGCCAACGTAGTTGTGGACGCATTTAGTCGCCGATCGGGGTATGTGGCACACTTGCAGATCAAGCAGATGGAAATATTGGATTACCTGAAACAATGTGATATCCAACGTTATGCTAAAGGTGATAGAATGCTCCTATCGTACTTTTAGATCCAACTGGAAGTAGTCAGTGAAATCAAAGAGAAGCAAGTGAATGATCCGTTCCTTATGGATGTTGTTGGTGATCTGAGTAAGGAATCTCAAGCTACTTTTAATGTTTAGACTAATGGAGTATTGAGGTTTAGAGACCGATTATGTGTACTGGATGATAGAGGATTGAAGGAGAAGATTTTGAAGGAGGCTCACCGGTCCCGATTTACGATTCACCCGGGGACGTATAAAATGTATCAGGATGTGAAGAAAATCTTATGGTGGAGGAATATGAAGAGTAATATCATGGCTTATGTGAGGTTTCGAATTTAAGAATTCGATTTTAATGAGGTAATTAGGATGATAATGATTTATATTAATCCTATGGGAGGATTAAGGTTT
>JAODPA010017533.1:0-13172 GCA_025585075.1 Nepenthes mirabilis
AATTATAATCCTTTTAATATATCCAACTATCGACAAGAGAAATATAATAAGAAATAAGAGTAATAAAATGAAAATACGTTCTAAAAATTTACTCTAAAATAATGTACCCAATCTTAGTAAAGAATGAAACTCAAATCAGAATTTAACCAGATGTCGAACATTTTTCTCTTCTCTTTTCTCCTCCTCTCTCTTCTGTGCAGCACTCTTTATGTGATATTTTATTTCGAAATGTCCTAAAATCATGTAGGTGTAATTTTATACTGCGACCGGCACTTGAGTGCCCCTGATTCAGTGGCCCTCGGGCGTGGGCATCTTCGGGTGCTCGTTGGGCGTGCAAACATTGTGATCCTCACACGAATTTTGTGTAATCCTTCTGTAAGGTACGGGTTTCTAAAATATAGTAAATTCTAATAATTAAATTAATATAATCAAATTTAGAATGAATCGATTTGAGAAAATGGAGATTGGATCATAGTTGAAGGAAGATGAGGGCCACGCTTGATGGAGGCTTGAGCGAAGCTGAAGGCGCCAATTCCGGTAGGGATTGCGCCCAAAGTGCACCCGGTGTGCGTTCAAGTGCGATTTCTAGGGAGGGTACACCCAAGGTTCGCTCGACTGGCGCTCAAGCGCCAATCAAATATTTTGCCCCATCGACTTACTATTCCGCGATTTTAAATAGGGGAAAGGGAAGAAGCAGGGCACAAATGAGTAGAAGCAGAGGAGAGAAATAAGAGGAAAAAAGAGGAAGAGAAGGGATTCTAAGTGATTTTTGACCTGATCAGAGTAAAAAAAATAGTAAATCAGGTTGAGACAAGTGTACCCAAGTTCCTTCTTTTCTTATTGTTGCTTTTTGTTATCCTCTTTCAAGTATTATTACTCTAATACTATTGCCTCTAATATTTGTTATATAATACTGTATATTTTCTAATTCTCTTATAATTTTATAAATAAACTGCATGTTTAAGTATGACTATTATGATTTATAGGTTCGATTTCATTGTTTAACTTATATTTCAGATCCGAATTGTGATCCAAATGTTTCTCTCAAGCCTAAGCTCGACAATGAAGGTATAATTTTGTAAATTCTTAAGTTATGGGGTGGAGATATTATATTATGAATCATTTAATACTTACCGGACGATTTTATCCAAAATTTTGTTAAAGATATGCTATTTAAAATTACTAAGAACTCTAAGACTATCCGAAAACTTAATTATGTGAAGTTGAGGTGTTCACTAAGGCCAAAAAATAAAACTCAGAGTTTCCTAAATTAAGTTAAAATCAGTAAGAATTTAAACCAATGATTGTTATTCAACGGGTAATGTTCTTTGGCATGCCTAAGGATATTACAATGGTAATCAAGAATAATTTCGTCCATAGAGTGATATGTGGACTGCTTTTCTCGGAGCGTTACTATAGAGGATAAGAACTAAGAATTCATGACCATCATGTCATCGGAATGAAAATAAGGAGGAATTCATGATCATCCTGTCTTCAGAATGTAAATAAGGAAGAACTCATGGCCTTTGATTGTGTGAAGTGAATACAATCTATCCTCAATTATTTACTTCCTTAGCTGGTAGGACCTACTAACTCTGGTCCCTCAAAATAATAAAAATTATTCTAAATGACGAATAAGTTTTGAGTTGTTCTATAATTTTTAACTTGTTTTTTGGCTAAGATAAGTGGACAAAATAATTAAAGAAGAAAATAAAACAAGCAAAGATAAGATTTTTGTATACCTATTCATGTTCTAGTATCATTTCATACTTCTACATTATCCATATACATATTTGGCTCCTAATTCCTTCGATGTATCTCTTTATATATGTGTGTGTGTTTTATATAAAAAATTTACATGTTCTTATTATTATAATATTTTGCTGAATAATTGGCTCACCCTTTACTATTTTT
Source organism: Nepenthes mirabilis (assembly GCA_025585075.1). Lineage (NCBI taxonomy): Eukaryota > Viridiplantae > Streptophyta > Magnoliopsida > Caryophyllales > Nepenthaceae > Nepenthes > Nepenthes mirabilis. Next base: position 1,915 of record JAODPA010017533.1, read on the forward strand.
GTCTACCATTTTAGATGAAATCGATGAGTTGATACCTGAGGAGAAAGAGTAAAGATAGGGAATATCTAAAGGAAGATTGCTGGACCTCGAAGATATAAAATTTTGGATGTATTCGATGTAATGTAAATATCAATAACTAATACAAATTAAATGTTGTATATTATTATGGCATAGTATGCTTCCGCAGGTTATTTATGGACATAATTATGCTTCCGTAGGTTTGATTTTGGATTTGTACAGGTTCCTAGATGACATCTCTTATTAGATCAAATATGGTAGTTTGAGATTACTGTGTTTGAGTCATGATTGTAATGGCATTTGATTTTGATCCTGTGTATGTGTTGTGATTAAATTTTAAAGTCCACCTATTTATATGTCTTGTAAAGGGTTTATTAATCATGTTATATGTATGGTTATTGTCCAAATTTATGGGAAACTCTACCTAATTTTCTACAAAAATTAATATATTTTTAAATAATAACGTATTAGTCTAATTTGGATACGTATGATTATTGACAAAGGTCATTAAATGATTATGACCTGCTCCGTCACAGGTGGTATCAGAGAAAAGAAATACCTTATGATTGATCGATCCTAAAGCGGCAACTTAGATTTAGTCCGGCTAGAAGTGGGATAAGGGTAGTTAGGATTAGATGGAATGTTTAGGTGATTAATCCCCTAGGTGTAATATTGAAATGTATTGAATAATAACCCCTCCCTCTAATCTGAATATGCCAGATTAATTGATATTGTGATATTTTTAGTTATAGGATAATAGTATAGCAAGTAGAAGAAAAAATATCCGAGTTGGTACTAGTACCCATTAGGATCGAGAAGATGAGTATTTGAACTTGTCAGGAAGGATGGCTCATATAATGGAATCGATGGAGCAACATCATATAGCTCTAATTCTTGCCCAAATCCGGCCCCAGTGAATCCTGATCCAATGGCGTATGACCGATTTACAGATGAGCAGGTGCTTGAATTTTTAGGAGAACCAGATCAAGTAAATGTAGATATTTAGATTCGAAAACTAAAGAAGGTGTTTATTGTTATCCAATGTTCCGAACAGGATAATGTCACTTTTACACCATATAAATTAGAGGGAGAAGTAGATAGTTGGTGGGTAATAAAGAAAAGGGTGTTGGGTGTGCCTGAAAAAGAAATTACCTAAAAAATATTTGAGGAGGTCTTCATGGAGAAATATTTTTCTTCTAGCTTCCAGGATTAGAAGGAAGAGTAGTTTATGTGACTTAGGCAAGGGAGCCGCACTGTAATAGAATATGATGTAAAATTTACTGAGTTATCTCGGTACATACCATATATTGTAAAAGACGAGTTAAGAAATGCCAAGAAATTCTAATAAAGATTAAGGGATGAGATTATGAAGTAGTTGGTGACACAAAAACTTCAGACTTATGTTGAGATACTAGACAGGGCTCTGATATTCGAGAAAAAGCTTGAGAATTAAAAGTTTTTCGCTAAGAGGGCAGCTAGTCGGATGAGTTCTAGTGTGTGATCCGATTTAGGACCCCCAAGACCTTCTAAAAAGGCGAAGGTGTTAGATAAAGAAAAAAATAGCACCGAAGTTCAGTTTGTGCCTAGTTTTTAGGCATAAGTAGCGAATTGTATCCACTGTGGAAGAAAGTATTCAGAGAAAACTTACTTTAAATTGACAGGGGCTTATTTTAATTGTGGTTAGTAGGGCAATCAAATCAAATATTGCCTCTACCTATGAGGCTAGAAGCAAAGAAGTCTACTGTTCTAGCTGAAACATTTGCGGTGACAGTTCAGGACGCTGAAGCATCACCAAATGTTGTTGAAGGTACTCTTCTTATTTGTAGAGTTTCAGCTTATATTTTATTTGATTCAGGATCTACGTATTCTTTTATTTCTCATCAATTTGTATGTCATATCACATTAATTTAAAAAATTCTAGATTATTTTCTGACCATATCGATACCTATAGGATCGTCGGTAATTACTGATATTATGTATTTAGAGTGTATGGCTGAGGTAAATGGGTTGCAATTGATGGTAGATTTGATATTATTGGATATATGTGATTTTAATGTTATTTTGGAGATGGACTGGCTGGCTAATTATCATACTAATATAGATTATGTTTTAAAACGGGTGTGTTTTACTATTCCTAGAGTTGAGTCCTTTTCCTTTCAAGGTATTAGGAGGAAGGATATGCCTGTGTTGATTTTGACATTGTATGCTAATCATTTGATCCGGAGTGGGTGCCAGGCTTATCTGGCATATGCCAGCACCATTAGAAGCCATAGTGTACCGGCGAAAGATATTTTAATTGTCTGTGAATTTGAATATGTATTTTTAGAGGAGTTGCTTGGGTTACCTCCTCATCGGAAGATTAAGTTTGAAAACATTGTTATTCCTGATACTAGTCTGATATCGAAGGCACAATACCGTATGGCGCCTGCTAAATTGAAGGAGTTAAAGTTATAGTTACAGTTGCAGGAATTGTTAGATAAGGGTTTTATTAGACCGAATGTAACTCCATGGGATGTACCGGTACTGTCTGTTAGAAAGAATGATGGGTACTTGCGGTTTTGTGTGGATAATCGTGAACTGAATAAGATCACGATCAAAAATAAATATCCATTACTACGTATTGATGATTTATTTGACCAATTACAAGGATCCTGAGTGTTCTTTAAGATTGACCTACGATCGGAATACTATCAGTTGAGAATTAAGTAGGAGGATGTGGCCAAGACAGCTTTTTGGACGAGATATGACCACTATGAGTTTCTTGTTATACCGTTTAGTCTTACTAATACTCCTACTACTTTTATGAATTTAATGAATCGGGTGTTCCGATCATATTTGGATAAATATATGGTAGTATTTATTGATAATATTTTGATCTACTCTAAAAGTCATGAGAACATGAGACTCATCTGAGGATTGTACTCGAAGTACTTCGTGAGAGAAAATTGTATGCTAAATTGAATAAATGTGAGTTTTGGTTGGAGAAAGTGATATTTTTAGGACATGTTATTTCAAATGGTAGTATCGTTGTAGACCCAAAAAAGATAGAGTCTGTTATCAATTGGAATAGGCCTTCATCAGTAACTGAAGTCAGGAGTTTTCTCGACAAGATTTGTAGAGTATTTCTTTCAGATTGCTATACCATTGACTCAATTGATAATGAAGGAGACCAAATTTGAATGGATTGTGGAATGTAATCGGAGTTTTTAAAAATTATAGGATCATCTAACGACTGCTCTAGTGTTGACTATCCCTGAGGGATTCGGTGATTTTGAGGTTTATTATGATCCCTCCAAAACTCGCTTAGGTTGTGTGTTGATGCAGAACGTGTGACGACCCAATTTCTGAAGCATAGAAAGTCCCAGTCATCGAGTCAAAATAATCAAAGGATCGAGGAAAAACTAAAGGATATCCGGTCAACTGCGCTGACCGGCAAATGTAATAAGAAGTTCCAAACCGGCCTTAGAGCATTAAGGCCGGAGTACATTGTGTGAAGTGAGGCCGAAGTGGCCTGACGACCGGAGTGGCCTTTGTGTGAGGAAAAAGAAGTCGGTCTTCTCTTAGCGTAAAAGAAGTCCGTCCTCCCTTAGTGTAAAAGCAGTCCGGCCTTTCACTTAAGCTGAAATCAAGTCCGACCTGGTGTAAAGTCGGAGTAGAATTATGGGTGCAAGGAGAATAAAATCCGAAGTTGATGAAAACGTGATGGACGGAGTGAATAATAAGAAGAAGTTGACCGGATTTGAAGATGTTGACCGAAATTGAAGAGTCAACCGGCAGCATTGGCAATAAATAAGGAGCAGTTAGCCGGAATAAATTAAGACTTTAGGATTTAGTTAGAATTCAACTAGGCGGCGACCAAATGGAGTAGGCAAACTAATCTAGTTACTCCACCTACCCTCTGAAGAGAAGTACCGAAGTAAGTTACTTGCCCCACTTACTCCACCTAACCCCTCCTCTATAAATACTGGCAACGAGTGTTGAAGCGGGGACAAAAATACAAGCCGAGAGAAGGGAGTGAAGAAGAGAGCTCCAAGACGGTAAAAAACCAACTGTCAGGCAAGGAGGGAAGAATTTTGAGTCAGCGCGTCAGGCAAGTGTACCTCGGACGCCGTTTTTAAGTTCATGTTTTAAGAATATTGCAAGTTACTTCGGACGCTACTTTTAAATTCATGCTTTAACAATGTTGCAAGTGTACCTTGAACGCTGTTTTAAGTTTATACTTTAAGAATATTGCAAGTATACTCTGCTCTGCTTTTAAGTTCATGTTTTGAGAATATTGAAGTGTACTCTATTTTGAAGTTCATACTTTACTGCACGTGTACTCTATTTTTAAGTTCCTGCTTTCTGCATTGAATATCCACCTTCTGCATTGTAAAATGAACTCCGTCCTTAAAATGAACTCCGGCTTTTAATGAACCCCGTCCTTAAAATGAACTCCGGCCTTAATGTGAAATGAACTCCGACTTTTGAGTTTACGCACTCCGGCCATTGTGAAAGAAAGAACTCCGGTTTTAAAGGAATGTCACTCCGATTTTTAGGAAGAAAATACACTCCGATTTTTAAGAAGAAAATACACTTCGGTTTTTAAGAAGAAAATGCACTCCGATTTTTAAGAAGAAAATGCACTCCGGTTTTTAAGAAGAGAATGCACTCCGATTTTTAAGAGGAAAATGCACTCCGATTTTTAAGAAGGAAATGCACTCCGATTTTTAAGAAGAAAATGCACTCTGATTTTTAAGAAGAGAATGCACCCCGGTTTTTAAGAGAAAAATGCACTCCGATTTTTAAGAAGGAAAAGCACTCCGGATTTTAAGAAGGAAAAGCACTCCGGTTTTTAAAAAGAGAATGCACTCCGATTTTTAAGAGGAAAATACACTCCGATTTTTAAGAAGGAAAAGTACTCCGATTTTTAAGAAAGAAAAGAACTCCGGCTTTTAATGAACTCCGACCTTAATATAAAATGAACGGCTTTTAATGAACTCCGTCCCTTTGAGTAAAAAGCACTCCGTCCTGTTAATGAAAAAGCACTCCGTCCTGTTAATAGCACTCCGTCCTGTTAATGAAAAGCACTCCGTCCTGTTAATGAAAAACACTCCGTCCTGTTAATGAAAAGCACTCGGTCCAAAATGCACTCCATCCAAAGGACACTCCATCCAAAGGGCACTCCGCCCAAAAGGCACTCCGTCCAAAAAGCACTCCGGCCCCTTTTAAAAAGAACTCCGACTTTAAAGGGAAACGAACTCCGACTTTTGAATTATGATAGATGGCCAACGATAAGAACTAAGAACCGAGTCCCAGTAAACTTGCTGTTAAAAAATGAATGATAGCCGTCCTTGGGACTTGGTACACGGAGGAAATAATAGCCGTCCTCGGGGCTCGGTACACGGAGGGAATGATAGCCGTCCTCGGGGCTTGGTACACGGAGGGAATGAAAACCGTCCTCGGGGCTTGGTACACGGAGGGAATGAAAACCGTCCTCGGGGCTTGGTACACGGAGGGAATGATAGCCGTCTTCGGGACTTTGTACAAGGAGGAGATGATAGCCGTCCTCGGGGCTTGTACAAGGAGAAAAATAATGTGAAGTACCGTTTACCGTTCTACCGGTATGCTATATCATAGTAAAATGATAATAATGAATCGTATACAGTGAAAAAATGATAATGAATCGTATACAGTGAAAAGATGATAATGAATCGTATACAGTGAAAAGATGATAATGAATCATATACAGTGAACAGATGACAGTAAACAGCATAGAGTATTGTTTTCAGTTTTACCATACATCAGTAAAGTTTATAGTTATTGTTTTACAATCTATAGTGTAACGATTTATGAAGCATGAGATTTAATATCGTTATAGTATGTCTTTCCTATTTTTTCGGATGATATTTTGATTAAATATTCTAGTTCTGTATGGTTATATGATCGTTTGGCATAACCGTTTTACAATACATATGCATGTACCTTGTTGGGTCTCGACTCACTGTTTTATATTTTTTTTCCCTACATATGAAGCTTTAGAGCTTGTGTATGACAAGTTGGAGTGATTAGAGCTTGTCTAAAGGATTATTAAAGATCTCGGAAGCTTATTTTGGAGAAATATTATTGTAATAACTTGATAAACTTCTATGGTTAAAAGTATATGGGTCCTAGATGACATCTGTGATCCTGTGGTGCACCTAATTGGTTTAGTTGTGTTTTCAATTGTGTTATGAATGACGGAATCAAAAAAAAAAAAAAATCCGTTCCGTCACAAAACGAAAAAGTAGTTGCTTATAGGTCCAGACAGTTAAAGGCGCATGAAAAGAATTATCCAATTTACAACCTGGAGTTAGCTGCAGTTGTATTTGTATTGAAGATTTGGTGACATTATCTCTATAGTGAGAAATTTCTTATTTATTCTGACTATAAAAGTTTAAAATATTTATTTTTACAGAAAGAATTAAATATGAGACAAATGAGGTGGGTTAATTTTCTGAAATATTATAACTATGAGATTCAACACCAACCCAAAAAAGCTAATGTGGTTGCTGATACTTTAATCTGCTGATCAAGCCTTGTGGCGTGGTTGCAGATAAAATAGATAGAGATGTTAGATTGTCTGAAACAATATGATATTTAATAATATGTTCGAGGTAACTAGATGATCCTATCATATCTTCAGATTCAGTCGGAGATATTAAAAGAAATTAAGAAAAAATAGGTAAATAATCTTTTTCTTATGAATATTGTTGGGGATTTGAGTAAAAACTCTATGATCGATTTTAACGTTCGTGCTGGTAGAATTTTGAGATTTATGGACCGTTTGTATATGCCGGACAATAAGGAGTTAAAGGAAAAAATTATGAATGAAGCTCACTGATCCTGGTATATGATTCATCCGGTGACTAATAAAATATATCAGGATTTGAAAAGGATATTTTAGTGGAGAAATATAAAAAGAGAGATTGTGGATTTTTTAAAAAAAATATCTTGTTTGTCAGTAGTTAAAGGCTAAAAGGAAGAAGCCGTCTGGGTTGTTACAGCCAATGCCATTCCAAATTGGAAGTCAAAAGATGCTGCGATAGATTTTATATCGGGTCTGCCAAGAACCCCAAAGAACCACGATGCCATTTGGGTTATTATTGATCAGTTGACTAAATCGGCCAATTTCTTGGCGATCTGAACGTATTCTCGTGATAAATTGGCACAATTGTATATAAATGAGATTGTCAGACTCCATGGTATACCTGCAACGATTGTGTCAGATCGAGATTCGAGATTTATTTTAAAATAAAAAAATTGCATAGAGAATTGGAGACAAAATTACAGTTTAGTATGGCATACCACCTCCAAATAGACGATCAGTCAGAGCATACTATTCAGATTTTGGAGAATTTGTTAAGTGTCTCAATGTTAAATATGAAAGGAAATGGGGATAATCATTTAGCCCTGATGAAATCTGCTTATAATAACAATTACTAAGCAAGTATAGGTATGGCACCATTTGAAGCCCCATATGGGAGAAAATTTAGATCACCGATTCATTGAGAGAAAATTGGATGTAGGAGATTTCTGAGTCCTGAAATTATCAAAGAGACAATTGAGAATATCAGATTAATTTATGAGAATTTGAAAGTATCCTAGAGCAGGTGGAAAAGCTACGCAGACCAAAGAAGATCGGCGTTAAAATTTAAGGTGAGTGATTATATATTTTTGAATGTATCACCATCAAGAGGAACATTTAGATTTGGGGTGAAAGGAAAATTAAAACCCCGATTAATTGGTCTTTTTAAAATTTAAAAAAAATCAGGGAAGTAGCGTACAGATTGGCATTGCCACCCAATTTAACAGATGTTCACGATATATTTCACATGTCGATACTTCGTAAATATGTCTACGACCCAACTCATGTCATTGAGTTCGAACCTTTGTCGATTAATGGGAATCTATCTTATGTTGAAGAATCGACACGGATTTTGGCTCGAAAGGATCAGATATTATGCACCAAAATCATTCCTCTAGTAAAAGTTTTATGGAAGAATCATTCACTTGAAGAAGTAACATGGGAGCGTGAAGAGAACATCCAGAACAAATATCCCCATCTTTTTTCATGAGGTATGTAATTTCGTTACAAATATCCCCATCTTTTTCCATAAGATATGTAGTTTTGTTAAATTTTAAGGATGAAATTTTATAAGTGGGGGAGGATTGTAAGATACGGGCTTTTAAGATATAATAAATTTTAATAATTAAGTTAATATAATAAAATTTAGGTTGAATGGATTCGAGAAAATGGAAATTGGATCGCAATTGAGGGAAGATGAGGGCCACACTCAATGGAGGCTCAAGCGAAGCTGGAGGCATCAAGTCCAGCAGGGATCGCGCCCGAAGTGTGCCTGGTGTGCACCCAAGCGCAATTTCCAGGGAGGGTGCACCCGAGAATCTCCTGACTGGCGCTCAAGCGCTAGTTAAATATTTTGCTCTACCAACGTACTATTTTGCGATTTTAAATTGGGGAAAGGGGAGAAGTTAGGCACGAACGAGCAGAAGCAGATGAGAGAAAGGAGAGGAAAGTAAAGGAAGAAAAGAAATTTCAAGCGATTTTCGATCAGATCAGAGTAAGAAAAATAGTAAATCAGATTGAGACAAGTGTACCCTAAGTTCTATCTTTCCTCATTGCCTTTTGTTATCCTCTTTCGGGTATTATTACTCTAATACCCTTACCTCTAAAATTTGTTATATAATATTGCATGTTTTCTAATTCTTTCATGATTTTATGAATAAATTGCATGTTTAAGTATGGATATTATGATTTATGGGTTCAATTTTATTATTTAACTTATATTTTATGTCCGAATTATGTTTCAAACATTTCTCTCAAGCTTAAGCTCAAAAATGGATGTATGATTTTGTAAATTCTTAAGTTATGAGGTGAAAATATTATATTATGAATTATTTAATACTTACCGGACGATTTTATCCGAAATTGTGTTAAAGATATGCTGTTTAAAATTATTGAGAATTCTAAGGTTATCTGAAGACTTAGTTATGTGAAGTTGAGGTGCATACTAATGCTAAAAAATAAGAATTAGAGTTATCTAAGTTAAATTAAAATTAGTAAGAAACTTGACCAATGATTATTATTTAGCGGATAATATTCTCTAACATGCCTTAGAATGTTAAAGTGATAATCGAGGATAATTCCGTCCATAGAGTGATATGTAGACTGCCTTCCTCGAAGCGCTATTAGGAAGGATAAGAACTAAGAATTTATGGTCATCCTATCCTCAGAATGTAAATAAGGAGAAATCCATAATCTTCCTGTCTTCGGGATGTAAATAAGGAAAAATTTATGGCTTTTGATTGTGTGGAGTGAGCACAATCTATTCTCAATTATTCGTTCCCTTAGTTGATAAGACTTACTAACCTTGGTACCTCAATATAATAAAAATTATCCTAAATGACGAATAAGTTTTCAGCTGTTTTATAATTTTTAGTATATTTTTTGACTAAAATAAGTAGAAGAAATAATTAAATGAGAAAATAAAATAAGCAAAGATAAGATTTTTGTGCACCTGTTCATATTCAATTATCATTTCATGCTTCTTCATTATCTATATACATATTTGGCTCCTAATTCCTTTGATATATCTCTTTATATTTGTGTGTGTGTTTTATATAAAAAATTTACATGTTCTTATTATTATAGTACATTGTTGAGCAATTGGCTCACCCCTTACTGTTTTTGTCTACCCTTGCAGATGAAACCAATGAGTTGATAACTGATGAGAATGGGTAAATATAGGGAATAGTTAAAGGAAAATTATCAGACCTTGAAAACTTAAAATTTTGGATGTGTTTGATGTAATATGAATGTAAATAACTAATGCAAGTTAAATGTTGTATATTATTATGGCATAGTATGCTTTCGTAGGTTATTTTTGGACACAATTATACTTTTGCAGGTTTGATTTTGGATTTGTATAAGTTTCTAGGTGGTATCTTTTATTAGATTTAATATGGTAGTTTGAGATTACTGTGTTAGAGTCATGGATGTAATGGTTTTTGATTTTGATCCTGTGTATGTGTTGTGATTAAATTTTAAAATTTACCTATTTATATGTCTTATACAGGGTTCATTAATCAGGTTTTATGTATAATTATTGTCTAAATTTTAAAAAAAAATTACTCAATTTTCTACAGAAATTAGTATATTTATAAAAAATAGCGTATTAGTCTGATTTGGCTAAATATGATTATTGACGGAGATTATTAGAGGATTATAATCCGTTCCGTCACACCTTTAATGACTATCAGTTTATTATTAGAACTCATAAGAGAATAACCAAAACTCGACATATAGAGTTCATGAGCATGAGTTATCAATATTATGCAATTATATTGCCCCATTTTAAGGGTTTTATCATGTATAATATATAATAAATTAGCACATCATAGGGCAGTTATCATATATAAAGTGGATAATTAATATTAATACTACATATAAATAATTTTTTGAATATAAACAATGCAATGGGAATGTATGGCAAACTACTAACAGGATGGTTAGCATTGATCTTGAGATGTCACCATTGTAGTAGTTATGATCATTGACATTAGCTATGTTTGCTATAATACAACTAGCATTATAGATTATTTAGCCATTTTTTCCCATTTCCTAGATTGTTAATAAGATATAATATAGCATAACAATTTGCTTGAATACCTAAAAAACATTGTGTCCTATTTAGTTGTGGGAAAAAAATTGAGGCTTCTGAGAAATATTTTATTACATAGGATTTCTCGTTCATATTTACCATGCATTGGATTAATATAAAAAATAGTTATATAATAAAAATTTAAAAAAAAATTAAAATTTGTAAAAATTAGATTCAACATCTAATAGGAGGCAATCCCACACTCATGCATATTTTGAGTTGAAGTTTCGCATATGAGGTGCATTTGATGGATGTCTAAGGGACGCTCATAAGTGTTTTAAGCAGAATATATATGTCTAATGAATACTTATTGGATCCTCATGCATGGTTCGAGCCAGATATGTAACGATTGAGATACGACAGATGCAATGCTTACGCATGCATGTGTAAGAAAATTACGCTTTATGTGCACATATTTGACGTTCGTGTTCCTATTTGGGTATAAATAAGGGTTCCTATGTTGAGTCGGTCGTTTTGCATGGAAAAAGGATGAGAAGAGAGAAAAGGAAAAAAGAAAGAAGAAGAGGAGGAGAGAATGAG
>JAODPA010017534.1:0-19948 GCA_025585075.1 Nepenthes mirabilis
CACTCAAACCTAGGATTGTCACTCCAAAAAAAATACAGAAATTGAGAGAAGTTAACACTAAGAAGTGCAAGAAGTTCAGAAGGTTGAACCCATGTGTTACAAATGGAACTAATATGTTACTAGAATTATAGAACTAAGAAGAATAAAAAATAGGATCAAGAAAGGTACAGGGGATAGGGGCTGGAAAACAAGAGAAAAGAGAGGAAAATAGGAGTGGCAGGGAACATTACTTGATCAGAAGACTCAGCCGTGTTTTCTGATTTAAAAACAATTCAATATAAATTTCAATGCATGCCTCCTGACTACATCTCCCCCCTGTTTATATAGCCAGCTCCAAACAATATTAGCCACAACCTTATAGCAACTTCTTTACTTGCCTAACTACTTTCCCAACCTATTAGCTACTTGATACTCGGTGATTATTGATCCTTAAAGAAGTCCTCTGGCACACCAAAGATTATTACATAACAATACTCCCCCCTTGAAAACATCCTTAGGATGGAATAAGTTGCTGAATCTGATCTTGACGAAGCTTGCCCTGTTCTGCTGATTTGCAATTGGTGGAGGTGTACCGGATCATAGGCCAAAGACTATATGATACCAAGATGCTTGTAACACCTAATTGATGTGTTGAAAACTAGTAAGCTAAAGGAATGATGCAATTGATGTGGCAAACACATTGAAGATGCCCTGCTGATAAAAACTCTTCCTTTTGATTTTGAAATGGTTGCTAAAACTGAATATCTGATTGGTAAATAAATGTTTCTGATTCCCTTGCAGCTCATTAAGTTGGCAATGTTTCATGGCTTCCATTATTCTCCGTTGACTCGTGTCTTAGTGTTGCAATATGCACTGTTACTGTGTGTAGACAGATATAAATGTTGTTTGATACTGAAATTTTCTCATAAATCAGCTTATCAGCATCTGATACCGGCTCTTTGCTGTGTTGGTGACATTACATTGAACAAAGGTGTTGCTGCTTTGTAGTGATTGCATTACAGGATATGCTTAGCGCTGATTTTTGGTGAATAAACTGTTCTGTAGCATTTGAAATCGTAGAGATTCCTCTGTTTTCAGCTTGTCATGTTGCCTATAAAGGGTAATGCGTTTGGTGGAAATTCCTCTGTTCTGATTCTCTGAATTTTTGTTGGTGATGTCGCAGTAGATCCAACAGAGTATTTGGTTGTTGCCACTCTTGGTCTGTGCAGTTGGTGGTGTTGCAGGGTTGCAAGCTGTTCCTCACTTCAGTATCAAAAGCATCCCATTTAAACAAAGGTTCGGTTGTTGTAAAGTTGCACTCTTAGGCAAAGCTTGAATTTTAGTAAAAATGGTGAGACATCCGAGTTACTGACGGCCATTGAAGAGTGTTGGACTTGCTGGAACCTCAGTAATGAGTGGAATAAAGTTGATCAGAAGTTGCAATTTCAAGCTACTGCAGAATCAAGACCAAAAAACTTGTCTACTGCAGGAGCACACTTTGATGCAAGGATCAACCAGATTTTGTGTTAACTGGCAGAAGCATCAAGAATGCATATGCTGAATTCTGTTGCTGCAGTAGTAGGGTGAATATGCAACTTTAGCAATTTGAAAGCTTGTTGCTGAAAGAGCCAAGTATGCCCAGACTTTACCTCAATTTTGCAAGAACTCCCCAACTGTTGCAAGAAATTTGCATAGTATACTGCTTTGAGATACAGATGCAAAGAATTCGAGAGTTGAATCAGTAGCACATGTTCTGCTGGAAATAGCTAGTGCAATATCAAGAATGTGCTCCAGAGTACCAAGAAACAACCAAGAAAACCAAGGATTATTTCAACACTAACAAATCAGTAAATCTATTTGTTACTGATGCTGATTATCTTTCTGGTCAAAAGTTTGCATAAACACAGAAGAAGACAAGCTGTAATTGACTGATTTTGTGCTGCTACAGTATCAGAATTCGATAGGAAGTAGCATATTGAACTAGGAACTGTGTTGCTGCTGTTCGGATAGTGCAGATACAAAAAAAAAGATTGGTGCAGCACCAACTTCAGGATGCAAGTCAGAATTGCCAGAACTTGTAGAATCAAGTAAAATGTAGATCTAAACTTATGATTAACAGAATTCAAAACACCAAGAAAATCAGGAAACGTTTGCTGAAACATGTAATCTGCCAATATACCAGTTGATGCATAACACCAAGACACCAGAATGTAACATACGTTTACAGGATTGAAGAACAAAACTGAAATTTAGGGTGTTCTCCGGGAGAAAAAATTGTGGATATTTGGTGATTAGGACACAATGTTAGGTTCAAAAAGAAGAAAGCGAGTCTCCGATACCATTTGTTACATAAAAAGTTTAGATGGAACTAATACATAGCTAGAATTATAGAACTGAGAAGAATTAAGAGAAGGATCAGGGGAAGAAAAAGGGAAAGGGGCTGGAAAACAAGAGAAAAGAAAGGAAAATAGAAGAGGAGGCAGGAGACATAATCTGATCTGAAGACTCAGCCATGTTTGCTGTTTCCAATACAATTCAATACATTTTAATACATGCCTCCTAACCCCCTGTTTATATAGCCAACTCCATACAATATTAGCCACAAACTTATAACAATTTCTTTACTTGCCTCAGCTACTTTCACAACCTATTAACTACTTGATACTAGGTGGTTATGGATCCGGCGAAGTGAGGGTTGTTGCCCTTGAAGAAGTCCTCTGGCAAGCTGAAGATTATTTCATGACACCAAGCTTTCACATTGTGGGATCCACAAAGTATCAAATGTACACTACCTTACCCTTGCATTGCAGAGAGATTCCTAGTTTAAATCCATGACCTCAATTTTACAATGGAGCAATCTTACTATTGCACTAAGCTCACCCACGGAATTATTAGATCTATAAGTTTCAAAAATATATATGAAACCTTTCCTTTTGATTCATAAAGGCTTCCATTTGCATTTCATGAAATTGGTGAGAAATCTAAATTAGCAATCACTAGAAATGAAAATTTTCATCTACCAAGTTAAATAACGAAAAGAAAAAATTTGGATAAAAGAAAGATCCAACAGAGAAATTTGACGGCAGGGTGGCACTTCGATAAAGGTTAAAAAAACAATGGACAACTTGTTGAGGATTATCCAGCAACGGGCAATAGAATGGCTAGAGAAATAAATGCATTATGTCTTCATTAGCACCGCATAATGGTTCTGGACAGAAACATGCTAAAAAATATACAATCGCAAATATCAAACATGGGCAAGTTCACAGGTCTTTGGGATGTAAAGTGGAGAAAATATTGATTTTTCATATTCACTGTCTGCTTTTCCGCAGGCACTTGGAAAATCAGAAAATCATCCTTAACAAAACAAGCCATGATCGTAAGGCAAGTCATTAGTTTCAGGGAAAAGCAGGAGTATTTAGGCAATAGAAGGGAAGGAATAATTCTATTAGTAGTAGTGATGTGTTCAGGTATAAAGTAACATTTTGCACCAGGTTTCCCACATTGCTCCCAAGGAGGTCAAATATAAGTCAACCTTACTAATGCACAGCGAAAAGACCGCTTCTCTAGAAAGTAAATATATTTGACTGCCACCCAGCTCACCACACCCCCATCACCACCACCTAAACGGAGGAGGGGGCATGTGGGGGTTGCCGAAGGATGGTGACGAAGGAGGTGGTGCCAGTGTTGAGTGGTGGCGGCTGGGGTTGGCAGCAGAGGGTAAGAATCAGGTTTCTTTTGGTTAAAAAAAAATTGATCAGTTACTTCTTTCTATTTTTTCAGAATTTTAAATGAGCAGGGATCGGTTTTAGCAACCAAGCATGTCCTACACTTGCTACTATAGAACCAAGGCCAAAAAGATTGAAAAAATAATCATTGGCAACCACTTATGAAGGATTCCTCAAGAAGTTAAGGACTAGTAACCCTTTCCCAAATTTTTTTTAATCCACCTTCTTGGGCAGAGAAGAAAACAAAAATGGGCCGCAGATGGTAGTTGTGGTAGATGGGAGCTGTGGTAGGTTCAATCTGGTTTCAACATCTTGCCCTTGATTGGCCCAGAATATGCCATTTGGCACGTGATTCAGAGAGAGTATGAGGGAAGGCTCTTGGAATCCCTCTAAAAATTATAATAGAACCCACGGTTCTATCTTGCCCTAGGACTTAGAATGCAAATATACTGGAGCTAAATTGCTTTCTTTTTTCATCAATAAGCAGCATTTTATTACTGCAAAAATCCGTTCAACCATAATACAGTGATCCAATAAACTCCAATAAATCTAAACCAGTAGGCAAGAAACCCGCATTTGCAGTACTATGAAGCAATCATAAGTGGAAGCTCCTCATATTGATGACTTGGTTATCTCTGATAAAAGTAGTTCTTAGGCTAATGAAACTAAACAACAAGCTACCGAACTCAAACATTTTCATCCACACTTACATTCTTTGTGGAGGAAGGTTTCTCTCTAGTTGGAGAGTAGAAAAGACCTACAAGCGGTTCAATCAAGAACAACAATTTAGGCATTTGACTAGGCAATAGAAAGCGCTATTTATAAAGGCCTTACGTGAGCATTCGGTAAGAGTCAGTATTAACCTTACCCTAGTTTACTTTATTGGGGCTAGCTATCCACAAAAGATATATCATTCCTTTTCAGCCAAATAAAACAAACTGCTGGCATTGCAATTTGCACCCAGAAGTTTTTGTTTTTTTCATCCTTCTTTCTAAACCACCACTCCCATGCAAATAAACTCCTTTTTGAACCAATGAGGCAACACCTTCGAATATGGCCTTAGGCCTTAGACAGTGCTTAGGCCTTAGGGTACTTGATCTCAAGTTCAATTCCCCCATCTCCAATCACTCTGTACATGATTGCAGAAAGGGCCTTTTTTTTGGAGGGGGGGCGGGAGGTGAATAAATCCTCCTCTATTTGTTGTGGATCAAGGGCTCCTTCCTCTTCTACATCAAATTGAACCACCATTTTTCCATAGAGCTTTCTTGCCGCTAAAAAATACCGACCAAAAACCAGAGCTCAATACCACTAGAGAATGCTCACCGGGAATAAAATATGATTCACAGACTCCAGACTGCCTCACACATATATCTGTTGGCAAGTGATTAACCTCCGTTTTGTGAATTATCATGAACAAGATGCCTTTGCAGAAAGGCGTGCAGAGCCAACAATTTAGATTTTGGAGGAGCATTGGACTTCTGTATAAGTCTGCATGAAAAACTGAAAACAAGCATCACAGGAGAGCCTTATACAAAGATGATACAGAAAAGTCTTCAATACGACTCCGGATCATTATATCGTCAACCACAGATTACAGCATCTCCAACACTTCTGCAATGGCAATAAGTTGATTATCAACAGAAAAAAAATTGCAACAAATTCAGCATAAGGGGCGGCAGTAACAGCCTCATTATCAACCTCCCACAACATAAACTGTAGCTAAATATTATCCAGCCATTTGTCCACCCAGAACCTTAACAAGCTTAAAAGCAAAAGTGAATAAAAGATTCAAAATCTTCCCAACCTTCTGAATAGGCTTCATCAGCTCACTCCCGTAATTTTTCCTGCGCTGTTAGACACCCATCCAAGTTGTATAACACCATGGCATCCATAACTTCTTTCTAATATCATGCTATTAAACAAGACAACATAGCAACTATTTACTCAAAGGGAATTATGAAAAAGTAAAAACAAATATCAAGGCCGTGTATGCCAGAAGAATAAATCACTACACCTAGTTCATGACATAACATATTCATGTGAGATAATTTGCAATGAATTGGATAATTTTATAGAAGTAAAAAGGGGCATATCTATGTTCAAAGTATTTCTAAGAGTCCTTTGATTAACCTAAATAAAGTAATTTAAGTACTGGATGGCCAAGAGTACAAAAGTTCCAAGAGTCAATACATTATCCAGGAACATGTGGAATTCCTAGCAGTCTCTTGAATAGTTCATCCTCTAATATAGAGGAGGAAGATTTGTCAGGCAATCAATTGACAAAGCAAAGCAAAGGAAAGGAATACAAAACAAGTAGGAACAGCAGCCTTCAAATTTGCCATCTTTTATTCATCTAACTCGATTCAGGACTCACTATACTTCCTCTTGGCCCCAACAATTTCAGAAATCAGCATTCTGTTATTCATTGATACAGATACTTCCGGAAATCAGCAAATCTGTTCTCCTTTTACTGTTGAGAATCTGCTTTTTACTGTTGTGGATCTGCATTTTATTATTGCAGATCTGCTTTTCTGAACAATTGAATCATGTTGAGTAAACTGTCTGGTCATTTCCGTGAGCGGAGGTTGATGTTTGATGACATTCACTATGTAAGATGAATGGTTTGGATATGTGATCTGAAACATGGATAATTGCAATATGGTAGAAATATTGGTAAGGTTTTTTTTTTTTTTGGTACAGTTTTGAGATCGAAAGGATTTTGAGCGAAGAGGCCTCCATAAGGATCAAAGTCCTGTGGACTTATAGGTTGAGCAGAAGAGCTGGAGGAGTCTTAATATCGGCCCCTTTTTGCATAGTCTTTTGCATCTAGGCCAAGAATTCCCCAAGTTGGGCATTTTGGGCTTTCTTTGAGGACTTCTTGAGTGAAACCAATGCAGTAGGAGACTTAGGCTGGGCTGGCGGAGTAGGCATTGTGGCTGGCTCTGGAGGAGCTATTGGAGTGGGTGATAGAGGTGCTGCAGTTGGAGGTGGGGGTAGCTGTCTAGATACCTCCCATATTGTCTTTTTCATAGTGGCTAGCCGTTGAAAATGAGATTGCATATAGGCAGGAGCAATTTTTGAATAATCAAATTTGTCCAACTATTTTATTCAAAACTCACGAACAATTGATAATAGTATGCTTTCATAATATTGTTGATAAGTGAATGCCCATGCCATAATCTTTGAAACTTCATAGTCAATATGGAAGCATATTTTCTTGTGGAAAGGGAAAACATATGTAAATAATTTCTCATAGTATAAATGAGATTCTTGAATATTTGGCAGATATAAGGTAGGAATAGGTCCAAAATATAACCACCATTTGGTAAACCAATTGGGCAATGTCATTGGACATAATTTATCAAATTTGATAAACCAGGAATGACTATATGATTGGAGATAAAATGCATTATATCATGCATCCTTATAATTTTGATAATTATAACCTGTGGGATAATAATTGACAGATGAGGGTTTGATTTGCCAAATATTGAGGGCAATCTCATTAGGCTGTCTAATTCTCATGATTTTACAAATGGAATATACAATAGAATTGTCCTGGAGGTTTCTATGGTGCTTGACTTTAATAGATCTGGAACATTTCAGGATCAATTCGTAGTATTGTTGGGTTTTGGCTACATTGATCATGTTGAATAGGCAAGTATCACGGAACATTCTATTGGCAATTGCCAACATATCCTTTGAGTAAAGGTTGTTGAATAAAGGCGGTCATGGCTACACGTGAGAGGTTTGGAAATGTAATTTGATGATATATCTATTGTCACGTTTCAAATCTTAATCTTATCATTAACAATTAATCAATATTAATAATTATTCAATTAGTTAATTAATTAACATTGGACGTGAACTTCACATCAATATTTCGACCAATCAAGATAAAATATTACCACATAAGCACAGAATCCAAAATATGTCGCTTTTCATGTGACTCCGACATCGACCAAATTATGACGTCGAACCTTACGTAATAAGTATGTCTACACCGAACATAATCAGAGTTAATCAATTCCATGAAACTAAATTCCACTACTGACAATTATCGGTTCCGACATTCATGACTAACAAACCATAATTAACAAATCTACATCCAGAGCATCATAACATTTCCAATACATAATCATTACCTAAATAACATGAAACATTAACAGCCGCTGTCCGAAAACGCAAAATACAATATTAAACATTAATAATTCAGATTTTAAACTCTTCGAACAGCTCATCCTTCAATTCTGATCGTCCTACAAGTATCTGCGCCTCTTATCTGAAGGGGTTAGTAAAACAAAAAGCAATAAGTGAGCCAAAAGTTCAGTAAGGCACATAATTTTGCAATAAAACATACATAATTTTCATTTAAAATCATATTGGAAGGACTCTAAATCAGATCAGATGCAATTGTATGAATTTCCATAACAATTATACATGGATTTCAGATTTTAACTTTTCAATACTTGGCCAAAATGCTGTATAAATTCATGCTCAAATATAATTTTTTTTTAGGGATCAAGGACCGGTAGGGTCTTATTGACTAAAGAAACGAATAATCAAAACTCGAGTTATATCTATTTCCACACAACCAAAGGTTATACGCTACTATTCAAAACTTGTAAATAGGCTGTCATACAAAAAACCCTGTAGACAGCGCCAAAAGCTGCTTTCGCCTGCAAATGATAGGTTCAAACCTCAATTACCACTATAATATATTAAGACATACCATAATATAATACCTATCGAATTATACCCATGGTCCAATGCATATATTTATGAAAACTCTACACATTTCCTCATATTTCTTAATTTGTTCATCTTAGAGAAAATACTCATAATTCTTAGCATAATTGTATAATTTTCTCTTCAAACTCTGTAAATTCTTAGCATGTAATACTTATACTTTCTGTAGAAATTTAGCAATGATGAATTTTAAAATATGGAATGCTAAATTAGCATGGTAGTGCAGCAAAATTCAACAAAAATGCAGAGAAATCAGCAACTTAGAAATGTCTCAGCGATTTCAATTCAAATAGCATACATGCAGGGCTACATTTACTGAAATTTTGAACATGCAAGCATATATTTAAAGTCCAAAACATGCTAACGCAAGATGTATGAAATTCATCACATATAAAGACATTAAATCATGAATTTAACACATGCATGCAGAAAAATTGTAGAAACCAGCTAAATGATACAATCTATATGAGCTTAGACATAAATTTCATGTATTTTTACAAAAGATTGAGGAGAATTTTACATGTATGTTAAACATAAAAATTTTAGCTATGAAATCATGTCATGTATGAGTATTTAAAGCAAGAAATACTCAATAAATTGAAGAAATGACAGTAACAAAGGAAGAACGAATTGGAATATACATGCCTTAACTTCAAATTATCAAAATTCTAGATTTGATTAACTTGAATTGAGCTTCTTTAGCTTCATTTCTCTCTCTTCTCCTCTTCTTCTCTATCATCTCTCAAATTTTGCTAAAAAATGACAGAAAATCAGCCGGACCTCATATTCATACTATACTAGCACTCAAGCACTGGTCGAACGCGCATCAAGCGCCGTGGCCAAACACTGCGGCACACGAGTGCTACCTTGGGCGTATTTCAAGCGTAAGCCTCCTACCTCAACGCACTTTGGGCGTGCCTTGAGCGCGTCTATACTAGATTATGCACTTAAGCGCCAATTAAGTGTCCCTTAGGCGAGATTACACTGCCCATGCCACGCATAGGAGCACACAAGCGCCAGTCAAGTATCTATTAACTCAATGTAACCCAATCCAATGTTGACTTTTGATCCAATTTTCTACATCTTTTAACCTCAATTTTAATTATATCCACTTAATCAAAATTACAATAAAATTCGAACTCAAACCTTACATCTATGGGTTTGGTACAGGTTGAAGATGAGGAAGCTTATCAGGTTTTGGTGTTTAAATAGCATCTTTGAAAGATAGGGGTAGATAATCCCGAAGTGTGGCAAATTGGTTTGATATTGGAATGGATTTTTGTGGGATTGAAGTGCCTAAAGTGCTGGTTTATAGTTTTTGAAAATACCAGTACAACGTCAATGTAAACAATTATGGACTGAATATAGGGATTGAAAATCGAGTTCATGATATTTTGAAATTTTGATGAAACATTTTTAAATCCAGAGATCATTACGTTCAATACATAATGTTCAAATGGAACTATAAATACTGTTTTATATTTGTATTGTTCTTTTATTTGGATCTACCAAAATCTGAATTTTATATCAAATTTTGAGAATATATTTGCATTTTATAATCAATTGATTAAATCAGTCGTTATTTCCAACTTTATCTAATTAATTTATTACGCAATGAACTTCAACATTATGACAATATCATTCCACCATAATACAAAAAATTATAAATTTAAAATATAAAAAAAACGCATTTACAACGCAATAGTCAATGTTCATATAAAATTCATCATTTTGTAACGCCGTGGACATAATATTTGGCAACTAGAAAAAGTATGCATTCGATTGTCGTAAAAAATGAACATTACAATAGTAAAAA
The DNA here is from genome assembly GCA_025585075.1 of Nepenthes mirabilis. NCBI lineage: Eukaryota > Viridiplantae > Streptophyta > Magnoliopsida > Caryophyllales > Nepenthaceae > Nepenthes > Nepenthes mirabilis. The sequence goes on from JAODPA010017534.1 coordinate 10,273, forward strand.
TATCACCATAATGTCTCAAGAGGGGTGGGGAATGGCGGCAGACAACGGCGGGTGGGAGGACCGGTCGGCCGGCCAGTTGGTGCCTATGTGGGTTGTCGGATGTGGGCCGGAGACGGCAGGTGGCCGAGGATGGGAGATCGGCTATTAATATTCTCACTTGTCTACTGATAAACAACACACCATCTTATCTTATGTAGGGCCAGTTAATCTGAATTTTTTTTATCATTATTTCAAAATCAAACGAGATAATATGAACAACCACATCATGGGGTTTAATAAAACATGCCCATTGTGAGCGCCTGGAGCTTTGTTTGTTAAAATCTGAATCCTTAATCTTGACTAGGCAAGCAGCAGAAATAAGTAAATAAATGGATAAATAAATATAGACGTGAACTGGGCTTCAATTGTACTCAGGAAATAGACGTAATACAAGGTTCCAACTGCAGCTTGAACTCGAAATTTGCCTCCCACAAGAGAGTGTGTTATTCAACTACAGTCATCTTAACCACATTCTTAGCATATTTAATTTTTTTTTTTTTAAAAAAAAGGCCAGATAACTCATCTATGATCCACACTCTACATGTAGGGTCCGTTTTATTTAATTTTTTTTTTAAATCTTAATGAGTCCGACATGTAAAAAGTGAGTTTTAGTTGTGTGGGACAAGAAAATGTAAATACAAATCAAGTCCTTAAAAAGGTAGGAAGGTCAAAGTTTGGCATGCACCTAATAATGCTCTTGCCAAATTCAGCACACTATACAGCTAATAATCAAAATCTGTCTCAATCCAATAAACTAAAAACAGTTTGTTTACTCAAGTCTAAGGAAAATTACTACACATCAATTCAGTCAATCTGTCGCAACAACTATTCCTATTTACTGATAAAACAACACAACACACTGCCATATTTCCACAAAATCAAATAACAAGAGCCGCACGAGAACAGGCATTGCAAAAAGGAATTAATTCCAGAATGAACTCACCTCAGACTTCCACATTCTGTGGCAGAGGGGTGGATGGTGTCAAAGCTACTCATGGAAGATGGTTTCAGACTCTGTTTTCAACCAGCAATGCCTCGAGCTCCTGCCGCCGCCTCTCCAGTTCCTGCAGTAGCCCATAGATTTTAGCTGCCAAGGTCAAACTGGACGGACACCCCACAACGATGGTTAGCGCACTCCCCCTTCCCTAAAAGGAAAAGGAGGGCATCTGATGAGGACGAGTTTTTTGTCAGATATGTTTCCACAATTTTATTATATCTCATAGATTATTATAATTTTGTAGTTTTAGTAGTTTTTATGAAATCTGAAAATGGTTAGAATTTCATTATGTTATTTTTCATTTTTTGGATTTTTTCGTTTTAGGAAATTATATTTATTTTTAAATTGTTATTTTATTTTTTGGATTATCATCATTTAGAAAGTTATATTTATTCTCTAGTTAAGTTTGGATTTGAATGTGTATACATGGGCCCTGATTTTAAAATTTTTGTCATTTGATAAATGATATTATTAGTATGAGTATAGTTATTGCTTAATTGTCACTCTCTTCCCCCGTGTTCTTTTTCTCCGGGCCTCTCCTCCGTCTCTTCTACCTCCCGCTATCATCCATGTTTAACAGATAATGACCCATGTCTACAGTTCTTCCAATGTGGTGATTCGACATGATATTCTTAGTATATGCATGGAATGACCAGTAGGAAAACACCTCTTTGACCAGCAGTCTCTTAGAGTAATAGGAGTATATACAGTGCCGGTAAAATTTTTATTACCTTGGCCAGAAGGCAAGCTAATTGTCATTTCAATTTTCAACCGTTTGGAATATTTTTTTGTTCACACTTTTTGATGTTTTCTCATTTCTGTCATGTTAGCCTAAACCAAACTAGAAGAAAATCGTACCATCAAAAACTTACTCTTAAAAGCACATTCAAACGTCTTGCTCTAAATAACACACCACTAGATGCCCATTGAACTAGAGACAACATAAATCAGTAAGCCAAATTTTCAACCCCAACTGTTTGAATCAGACAAGGATCCCATATTATGGGCTAAAAATGGGGTCTGGAAAGAGCTATATGTATTTAACTTTAGCAAGTAGGCTCTTTGGTTATAGAAATTCCCTCTCTAAAATATTATTTTTTTTTTAGAAAGAAAAACACTAGCAAGAAATAAAGTATTTCCATTTTGGAGCCATCGCAAGAAGAGGAAGTCATGTAGGTAGAGCATGGAGAATGATGCTAGACAAGATTAAAATATGATTGGCACGACACTCTGCTGGTTAACAATTTAGTGCATTTAGATGAAGAGAAAGACAAGGCAAAAATTCTTTGGCACGACACTTTGGTAGGAATAGTCTTGTATATTTGCATAACGAGATTTTCCTTCTTTTTTCTTTTGGGGAAGATTAGTATCTTTTACTTCATTTTAATTTTCCCAAAATAGCACCTTTGTATGATTCAGAGAAATTGATAACCTAGCTTGCTTCATTTCACAATTTCTTATTGTATTATGGGTTTTCCTTTATTCTTATGGGTTATTGTCATGCTTCCTTATTATAGCATATTCTCTCCTATCTACTTCATAAAAAATTCTTCAATGATCCAAACATTCTGTGTCTAGATAGAGACAATGTCAGTATTCAAATTCATGTTTTCCCATTGAAATCATAGATCAACAATAAAACTCTACAACTAAAGATAGAGTTATGTGATAAAATAGAAGCCAACATAAAACACAAAAAAGCTAGGAAGGAATATAAGAACAAGTTATCTGACAAACCCAGTTTGAACTGGAATTTTTTTATTCCCCAATTAAGGACACAGGAAAACTTGCCTCTAGATCTTTAACTGCTTGATCTCTTGAAGTTTCTTTCTTCAGCCGAGCACGCTTGAGAGAACCAATGCAAAGGATTCCCTGAAAATGGTACCTTGTGAGTAATTTAGTACTTAGCATTTCATTTACAGCGATATCATTTTTATGATCAAAACTCACCCAAAAGACTTATGCAAGTTCAATCAAGCTTCATATCCCCAACTAACAAACATGGATGCTCTTCCAGGACTAAATTGTCAGTGTCCAATACGTTTTAAACACCAACACTTTCCCAACATATGCTGGACACACCTCGACACGTGTCTATAATTTCTAAAATATTTTTAAAATTCCAACATGCTCCGACGCTTTCGGATGCATTTTGGACATACATGGAACACAATTTCATTAGAAATTTTTGCTTATAGCTGGCATCCTTTGACAATTACAAAATACAAAATAATAAAATTAAAATGCAAATTTTTATTGATATTAAAAAAAATTGCTATATTAAGTTTTACCTTTATTTGCTAAATTACATATCATTATTAATATCATTGTTCAACTATAATAGCTTATTATTCTCGTATAATTCATTTATATTGCTCTAATTGTATATTTTTCTTTGAATTTTTTTGGGATAAAAAAAACTACGCATATTTATCGTTAATTTAGTGCAAAATAATATTGTTCATCAATCATAAAAATAGTAAATTGTGATTTTAGTTGACGTAACCTTAGCATGTCGTGTTCTCATTTTTAGAAAAATAGTATGTCGATGTCGTGTCGTGTTGGTAATATCTCTAATTAGAAAGTTCACCCAAATAAGACTGTTTGTTTTACTCCAAAAAAGACAAAAGGAACAGATTAAATAGAAGAAATCATGATAATAAGTTACTCTAATAATCAAATTCTCAACCCAATCCTTGATGTTCAACTGAAAACATGTTTCTCAAGCTGCAGTTCATAGAATGCAGAATCCAGTTTGATTTAAAAAAATATATATAGGAAGAAAATAACCTGTAATTCGCCCAATGGCATTTAAGATGTTGGATGTTAGTCCAAATACATATTGCAAACTATTACAGAATTAACATTTTCTTGTATATGTGAAATATATTTTTTCCAAAAATCTTACCGATACAACATAAACAACACCACAAGCAAGCAGCAGATAGCTTCCAATGTTCTGAAGAATAACCAGGTACTCCTGCTCTCCGGAATAATCAGGGAATGCCCTAGTCATGACAGCAACACTGGAGCCAACAATTGGTCAGTTTATATATCAGAATACAAATGCTATATTAAGTTATCTTTGCACAGAGACCAATTAACTTGTTCTCTTGAAAGTTCATGACATCAGTGTTAGTTGAGAGTGATAGTATATGGGATAGCAATGTCCTATGTGCACAGCTAACAAGCAGACAACCTGGTAACGGTTAACATAAAAATTAATTGCATTAACGTGAGACAGCAAATAGCCATCAATGAACCAATTGGTGCCATTTAAAATAAATTCACATGAATCATCATGGTCCATTCAGGGTATGTTTAGCCTGACATTTGAAACAACTTTTGGAAGGAACTGCATCAAATCTTATCTAAAATACTTTCTAAAAAGTTGATTGAGCTTTATTATAAGCTATTGAGTGGTTTTTTTTTTTTTTTAATAAGTTCCAATTTGGAGCTTTTTCAAAAACACCCTCAAAGTGCATAATTTATAGATAAAAATATCGGCCGATTTGCACCAGCACAGTAAAATGGTGATATGTCAAAAAATATCGTCAATTCATTACCCAATGATTTTAGGAACATCAATACAAGTCATAGATTCTAACTGACAATAAAAGATGGATCACCTAATAATCCTAGGAACATCAATACAAGTCATTGATTCTAACTGATAATAAAACTGGATCCTAGAAAATGCTCTGTGGCTAATGAGGTGGCGCAAGAGGTCAGTTCAAAGAAAAGCAATGTTTTAACAATGACAAGCACCCCTGCAATCTTGCCATCTTAACTTTCTTGGATAAAGCGATGGAGAGGAAGGTTTTTGAGTAACATAGAGGAGATGGATAGTTGTTTTTTTGCTTCTTTTTATCCTCAATGTTTTTTTGGCAGTGAACCAAACTCTCAATGGAAGTCTAGTATCTAAGACAATCATCCTGTGTTCATTCCACCGGTGATAATTAGGATGGTTGAGATGCACAAATAGGAGTCTTGGTTGGGTTTTCCTGCTGATAAGGATAAGCTGTCTGTGGCAATTTCTTTTCATCAACTGTAATTTTTTTATTTAAAAAAAAACTGATGTGAAATAACAAAACTTTTCCATTGCAGTTTGCTGGTGACTTGGATTTTCCTCTTTCGCTAAGTAAACTGGGGTTTTCAGATGTTAGTCTATTCTGCAAGCAGAGCACTGAGACATTTAATCGTCCTTTTTCTGCATCACCTACTTCTTGGAAGGTGTAGACTAAGCCTCTTTAGTTCATTTCAAGAAATTTGAGTGTCTTCATCTCATTATGAAAAGCTTCAACATTATAAAGTCTTAACTCTGGATATATGAATTTGTTTCCATCTTTCCGCCTGTTTTGGCTTCTTTACCAATTAACTTCTATGCTTTTTTTTTTTTTCTAAGCCTTCCTCTCATTTTCCTCGAGTCATTGGATCTCTTCCCTTGTTCAAGAACCTCCTCCCTTCTTCCTTCCTCTCATTTTCTTCTTGCCAGCATCAATGAAATCAGATTTTAACATTGACACTTCAATAGGTCTATATTTTAAGCATCTAAACCACTTCAATTGTTATTCACACATTTTTTCTTCAACAGATACGATTTCTAATTGGCTATATTTATGTTTATTCCTTACCTTTTAAAGTGACCACACTAATCTTTGTTAATATTCTCATCTCCTCAATACTTAATCTTCGAACTAATTTATAATCACCTATCATTCTAATCTACAAGGTATAGCCGGTATAATAATTGTCTTCTAAATTTTCATTTAAAATTTAAAGTTATCTTCCTATCATAAAGCACTCCCAATGCATCTCTTCATTGACTAGTTTGAGTCAATCTTGTGTATCACAACATGTTGATCTCTCTATTTTATTGAGTTATAAATCAAAAGGTAATGAAATCTATAATTTACGAATCTATTAGTTATTAATTTTAACTTGTTTATTATTCCATTTAAAATTAATAAAGTTATTCATCATGTATTCCACTTTAGCTCTTAGGATTCTAGAGCCATTTTCTTTATAATCACCTGTCATGTTTATTCCTTAACTTTTAAAGTGACCACACTTATCTTTGTTAATATTCTCATCTCTACGACACTTAATCTTCGAACAAATTTATAACCACCTATTATTCTTATCTACAAGGTATAGTGGGTATAATAATTATCTTCTAAATTTTCCATTGAAATTTAAAGTTATCTTCCTATCATAAAGTACTCCCAATGCATCTCTTTATAGACTAGTTTGAGTCAATCTTGTGTATCACAACATGTTGATGTGTCTATTTTATTGAGTTATAAATCAAAAGGTAATGAAATCTATCATTTATGAATCTATCAGTTATTAATTTAACTTGTTTATTATTCTGTTTAAAATTAATAAACTTATTCATAATTATTTCCTCTTTAGCTCTTAGGATTCTAGAGCCATTTTTTTCCAAAGATACATTTGTTTCCAGTCCTATTTCAATTTCTTCCATTAAAACAATATCATCAATAAATAGTATACAACAACATAACTTATCTTGGATATATCTCGTAAACTCATCTTTAAAAAGGCAAATAGGTAATTACTTAAATTTACTATTAATGCATCATATCATAATAGAAAAACTCTTAGCATTTCCTTCTATAATTATAATACTAGTCATTACCCTCATAGTATCTTTAACGATATGTATTTAATTTCTACCCAACTCTTTTCTTTTCCCCCACATAACACTTTCCTAGACACCCTACCACATAATCCTTCTTTAAAACAATGAAAAAAATGTGCTCTCATTTCCTTCTCCTAAATTTCTCCATTGAACATATGACTTTAGTAGTAGAGAGCACGAAACTAAACTAGCTTATCTTTTTGTTTCTTGTCTTAGATCGCTATTGTTATTCTTTCCCCAAATTTCAATCTATAGGTCATAATTAATGGGATGAAGTACCCAAAAGCATCCCTACTTTTCTTTTTCTTTTTTTTTTCCTTCTTATTTTATTTTGAATTTTTATTTCATTATCGATTTCATGCAACGTAAAATTTTAAACATAATTGATCGTATTTCAAATCATAAAATAATATATATTATAAAGCTCCAAATTAGAAAAATCAATGTCTACTTTGGAGTTCTTAAATCGGGTGCACGTTACATGACATTGATATATGATGAATTTGAGGAATTTTTTATATAGCATAACATTAGAATAAAAGCTGAAAATAAATTTAGAAATTAAAAGATTAATATCGAAAAAATATAAAAGTTAAGAATATTTTTTTACATTTCTCCCTTTTTTAATGCCGCAATAATCAATTCAATTTTTAATATTTCCCCTATTTCCTATATAGGCACTAAAGTTCTTCTCTTCCACTTACCAAACTTATTTTCTACTTCTAAAAATTATATTAAATGAACTCGCCCCACATTTTTTTACTTCTTATATTAGGTAAACCAATTAACAAAACTGCCCCAAAATCTCCTAAGTATTTCTAAACTTCAACGGACATGCCATCTGGTCATATAGTTTACCATTTTTCATTTTTTGAAGTGCATATTTCACTTCTTGAACCCTAATTTTAAAGTCATATCTGAAATTTTCAATCTTTTTTCCTCATTATCTTCAAGATTTAGGCCTTATACTCAATTTTTGTTGATATAACATACTTATATAATTTCATCATCTTTCTTTTTTGTCAATTTCTTTTACTAATTCACTATTATCTTTACCTTTCATAACCCTTATACTATCTAAGTCCTTACTCTTTATTCCTCTTGCCCTAGCTAGTTTGTATGAGTTTCTCTTCTTCTTTAGTCCTTAACTTGGCGTACATATTAATATTAGCTATGAACTTAGCTTCACTAACATTTTCTTTTACTATTACACTATTATCTTCACCTTTTATATCTCTAGTACTATCTAGGTCCTTACTCTATTTCTCTTGCCCTAGCTAGTTTGTATGAGTTTCTCTTCTTCTTTAGTCCTTAACTTAGCATACAGATCATTTTGAGCTATAAAACTTAGTTTCACTAACTATTTTTCCACCAGTATTTCTGTCTGGTTGTATTTTTCAGAATTTTAATTAATCCCAACATGTTGTTGTCTTACAACACACTGTTCATCTTAACTGCCTTTTGGAAGCTACCAATTATTAACGTGTTACTAATACACTACTATCTTCGCTTTTAGATTTCTAGAGGAAAGTTTGCTCTTGAGAGAGTTTTGTGGCATTCCTGGATACTCGAAATAAGGATTCTTTGATTATATACAATGTCAACAGCATATAAATGTGAGGAATGTTAGAAATTTAGAAACATCTTCCTATTCATCTCTGTGAGAGAGAATTGTGTTCTTCGCTCTGAACTTCAAAGAAAAGCTTACAGCAGATACCTCAACAGAATGAAAGGCTTTGTTTCTTTAGCTGTTCTATGCTTACATATCTTCTCTGTGAGATCTCCCCTTCCTGGAGGACATGTTGTTCACCTTTGTCCAAATATTTTTCTTATTTGCAGTAAATTCATATATATCAAATTACAGACAAAAACTAAAGATGTTTCGGGCTCATGTAGTCTCAGTACTGGCTCCAGATTAAGATAAACAATGCAAGGATGAAATTCACTGATTAAAGGACACGCTAATAAAGTATTATGCTGCAGTAAGAAGATTATCATACAATATCTGTAGCATGCCTCTGCCAGCCCAATACTCCAAAACCTGCGAAGTTTAGGCATAAAAAATAAAAATTATTTTAGTGTACCAGAAGCAAATATGATAATTGAAAAGGAGAGAGGACATATACAGACAATGATGTAAATGAGGCAAAGACACCGTATTAAATGATGGAAGGAAAGAGTTGCCTCCAAGTATCTGTTGGCACTGAATGGTGTACGGAACAAAAAGGTTCGTGAATACAAGATGCATGGGTATTATAAGTCAGGATGCCAGATTAGATTGTTTAACGTTGCAGTAAAATGTCTGCAATATTGAAGCTGACATGGAAATTTGCAAAATTTACCCGAGTAGTGCTTCCATTTACCTTTGGAAAAATTTCTGGAACGTGAAACAGTGGCGTGCTGAGTCATTGACATACATTATGGGACAGAAATCTGTGAAGGAGATTCCTAGTCTTGAAATAAGCAATACAGACCACACAGCCCTAACATGGATAGATTTCTGTTCTATAATATCAAATTCCTATAAACCAAAGCGGCTATCAAGATCAATAACAATAACGACTACCAAAAACACCCAAAGAAACAAGGCAATAATAGATTGCACCGTAATATGTTCGCTAGTACCAAATTCAATCCTAACTAACCTATATAAGGACGATATCAGGTTGAGTACCTACTATTCTATAACCAGGATCAACAACAATCGTATGATACGCTACAAAACAATAGGCTACATCTATGCGTAAATCATTAAACTGACAAAGGCATCTTCAATGCAAACAGCCCAATGACAAAATAAAGCAAAATGCAATCAATTTGATTATATTAATGAGAAAAACCTTCCAGAATTTTATAACGAAACCCCACTCTGTCTCAGCAACAACCACAAAAATTGCAAGCACAATAGCATAACACGTGAGAATTCCATCAAATATCTGCAAAAAAAAAAAAAAAAAAATCACAGTTTGACAAATCTA
>JAODPA010017534.1:19972-38381 GCA_025585075.1 Nepenthes mirabilis
AAAAAAAAAAAATCACAGATTGACAAATCTATTCTACACGAGAATACATTCCACAAACCGATTATTACTCAACACGACATAGTAATAAAGACGATTGGCGAGGAGAGAGATAACCCACATCCGAACCATTCTTGAAAGATCGAATTGCAGAGAGAACGTTTGCAAAAATGCAAAGAATCGCACTCAATGAAGTGATGACACTGAAGCATCTACATACGACCAAAAACGGATCAGGTCTCGCCCTCAGTCGCGTGATGGAACTCGAAGCCCTCTGCAAATTTTCTCCATTAATAGAGCTCGAAACCTTCTGCGAATTTTCTGCAATTTCAGTACTCCTCGCCATTTTATGACCTCTGATCGATCTTGAAACCAATTTTTGCCGGGATCAGCCCAACTTTCAATCCCCCCAGAGTATATTCTTTTCTTCACCTATTGTTCAAGAACCCGCTCGTCGTTAGCACGTGCCATGGCACGTGACGACATTCTGAAGCTAAGCCGGTCCATGACAAGCTATGGATTTGTTACATTCAAAATGCGGTTCGGTTCAGATATTGGCCGGTCTGCTCAAATAAAAACTGATATAAAACTAGGCAGTGGACGTCGGCTTCCCCTTGTTCAGTCAGCTTCATAGAGAGAAAATGGGGGAGAACGTCAAAGAAGAAGAGCAAACAAGAACTCCTCCCGGCGGTTCAATTTGTGGATTCGAATCACTTCATCAGCTCCTCCGCGCGTCTCTCAAACCGGAGCTCTTCCACGTAACTGACTGTTCTGCTTCCCCTGTGGAGGGAGATTACATCTTCAATTACACATAAAAGTTGCTCTCTTCGATTTCTTATTTAGTTGCATAAATTTAATTGCTTGCTGCCCATGATGATGCTTATTACATAAGAGGTCAACGTCGCCATCTCTTTCCCAAAACTGTGGGTTTGCTTCTGAATAGTTAGGGCCTGTTCTTTGGAAATCTGAATTTGTTTCTTGGTGTTTTTTATTCAGTTTGCAGGGATCGTGGGTTTATATTACCTTCTAATCTTTGAATTCCTCGAAATTATAAGCTTGTGCTTGTAAGGTTTCGGTTCTTTTGTTTTTTGGGTGAACGGGTTCTTATATGGTACTTCGCTGTTGCTTATCTCAACTTAATCAAAGGATTTTACTCATCCTGATGAGAGCACCAACTGCGGCGACAAGCAATAGAAGAAGACACAGTCGAGAACAGAGGAGAAAGGAGGAGAAAGGAGAAGGGGACAGTCGAGAACAGAAAGGAGGAGAGCGTTCTAGAAAGGGGGAGGGGAATTCTGACAGAGGGAAAGAGGGAAAGAAAGAGAAATGACAGAGTGAGAGAGAATTCGAGGGAGAGTGACAGAGAGGGGAAAAGTCGAGATAGGAAGGGAAATATCTTCTCTCCTCTCCATTAGCCCATTAGTGTTGGGACTTTAGGTCACTCCTGTGTAGAAAGTTGCCAGAATGGAAGGTCAGAGTGGTGTTCACTTGGCTGGAATGGAAGAAGGTCAGAGTGGTGTTCATTTGATCAGGATAGAAGAAAGTCGGAGTAATTTCACTTGGCCGAAAAGAAAGGAAGGCCGGAGTAGTGTTTGCTCGACCGGAATGGAAGAAGGCCAGTGTGGTTTCACTTGGCTGGAAAGGAAGAAAGGCAAGAATGGTTTCACTTGGCCGAAAAGGAAGAAAGGCCGAGGTGGTTGCATTTGGCTGGAATAGAGGAAGATCCGAAGTGGAACTTCCAGAGAGCTTTACGAGGCCAATGAATAAGAAAATTTTCCAGGATAATAAAGTTGCATAGAAGATCAACTACTAACGGCCGGAAAACAACAAAAGGCTAACCTGCAAAGTCTGCGTAGACAATAGACGTTGCAGATAAAGAAGTTGACTTTCAGAGATGACAGTCGTTTTTGCAAAGCAGGTCAACTGCGCCCGGTAGGAAAGCGTTTTGCAAAGTAAATGGTAGGTTTTGCAGTGCACGTCACTACTTTGCAGAAGTAGAGGGTCGCCCGGAGCATGTGTATGTGTGCTGAATTGTAGAAGTGTGGAGAGCAACGTGTGAGATAATGAACATGAAAGAAAAAAACAGAGAAAAATAAGGAATAGTCATTTTTACTCTTGTATTCTGCTCTTGCTCTGTTCTTAGCTCTCCAAGGGTTTGTGTAGTCAGGATTATAAAATTGTTTATGGATTAAATATCCCGTGGTTTTTTCCTCTTATTAAGAAGAGGGTTTTCATGTGAAATTTTATGTTCCAATTCTCCCCTATCTCTTAGTTGTGTACGCGTACGTTTGTCATCTTTGTCCTCACGATTTTTCCCTAACCAACTGGCATTCTCTTCCCTAACAATTAGCACAGTACATATACAGTCAAATCCAACCAAATTAGTTGGAACTAAATTGAATAATGGAACAAAAAGGGAATAGTAACAGAAATCAAACAAGAAGAAAAGAAAACAAAATAATGGAAAATTAGAAAATCAGCCCATAACATTGCCCTTTCCATCAAACAAAATTTTGTCCTCAAGGTTGAACGAGGGAAAATCTTAGAGAAGTGTTGCCGCTGCCTCCCAAGTAGCTTTAGCGGCCGACTGAGATTGCCACTAGACGCGTAGTTGGGGAATAAATTTGCCATGCTGTAAGACTTTCCTAAAGTCGAGCATTGTCGGTAGGGCTGTAATTTGACACAGACCTATTCACCTACCAAATCAATGACCAGAGCCATGGTTCTTCCGGCTTGAACCTTGAGGCTGAAATCTTTGAGAACGCTGGAATCAAGACAAGTAGGGTACATGAATTTCACGTGATCAAACTCTATTTCGCTTTTGATATTATCCGGCACGAGTCCCTTCTCATTCTCACTATTGATTTGTTGATTTCTATCAATCCTGTCAAATATTCTTGACGCTGCAACTGAAGCTTCCGTGAAGTGCTTCAACTCACAAAATGCTGTTCCAAGCAATAATCCTCCCAATATAAATGACATGCTGGCTGCATAAATTGACTCCGGTTTCTTCTTTGTGCATGACCAAAAGACTTCCATACCAAGCAAGAAAAGCCCAGATTGCAAAAGACAATCCTGTGCTTCCTATGGCTAGCCCTTTTGCAACACCTTGTTTACTCCCAAGCTTCATCGTCTTTTCTAATACAAAAGGATATCTTTCAAGTATTGTCCTCTCAGCTGTGAAGGAATAGACAGTTCTAATGAAGCTCAGAGCCTGGAATATGACGGTGTTTGCTTTGCTGTATTCTTTGTAAGACTTCTTTGATAGGTACAGGAGATATTTCCCATAAATCATTCCAGGAATGATTAATAGTAATATTGTTGGGAAGGCTACGAAAGCCAGCCTCCATGAGAAGTACGCCGAGAATGCAAGCCCTGAGAAGAATATTAACGAGTGCACCATGAACAATGGTACCTTCTCACTTAAAACCTCTTGGATAGAGTTTTTACAACGTCAGAAGTAGTAGTTTCCTGTGAATCAAAGAACCTAACCTCAAAGAACCTAACCTCTTGATTGAGTGCAGCTTCCAAATATTTATAACGAATCTTTAGCACCTGTCACTCACTGGTTTTACTCCAACAGTAACCTTCGGAAATAAGTAAGGGCTGTAGGAGTCCTTGTGAAGCAGTGTTAATCTGCTTCACTTGCTGGCAGGTGGAGCAACGTGCTACATAGTCACGAATGTCCTATCACATGTTTCGCCGATAAAAAGTAGCAGATATCCGGGCAAAGGAGCCCTGGAATCCAACGTGGCCCCCAAGAGGGGAGTTATGGCACTCTTGCATGATCAATTCTTGCAGTGCTGAGTCTGCTGGAACGAGAATCCAATTCTAATAGAAAATTAAACCATCCCACACGGTATAATGCTCATAATCACCTGGACGCTCCTGGATTGAAGTGACTAAGTCGGCCGAAATTGTATGGCGCATGTAGAATTGACGAAGAGCCAACAACAGTGTTATCATAGGTTCGAACACAGCTTGGAGAAGCTTATAGGACCCTTCAGACGGGTGGGATAGGGCATAAACTAGCCCATTCCCACGTCCTAACTGATAGACAATTTCAAATTCGAACCCAATAACTTGTAGAGGCCCAATTGTTTGGCCAGTCGAGTTTGTAAAAAATTATGAATTGGGCTACTATTCATCAAGATAATTACTGTTTGACCCAAAAGAAGCCCTTGTAGCTTCAAGGTTGAAGGAACAAAGTGGCTTGTTAATGTATGGAGAGAAATGGTTGGAGGGATTTCCGAAGTCGGAGGTAAGGAATTTGTTCCTTGAGGAAATTCTAATGAAGGGTCAGGGTTCAATGACTCGGCTTCTGAATGTTGCATTGTAAACTAGCCAAAACCATCCTCCTCAATGATCATACATAAGAACTGTGGGGATTTACATCGATGGCTTGGGGTAAATTGCTCATCACAGTTAAAGTACAACTTACATTCACAGCATGCTGACGTTTCTACAGATGTTAAATTTTGTTTGGATAATTTTGGGGAAAGGCTAGGAGGAGGTGGTGTTTTGTGTGGAGGGGGTACGGTGGTAGATGGTTGTTTGGGAAGTATGGAGTGATGGAAATTGGGTCGTTCCATATCAAATTTTTCCTCCCCTAATTTTGTCATACCACTGACTTCAGGCAACGACCTAAGGTTCAATAACAATAGTTCTCGCCGTATATCATCTTAAAGTCTGGATATGAAGCAATTCAAAAGAGTAGCAGTCGTCAAACCTGATGTACAAGGGGAGAGGGACTCGAACTCGGCCATGTACGCAGCAACAGTGGTGTTCTGGCGGAGCTTGTACAAAGTAGCTTCGTGATTTAAGTAGTTGGAAGGCCCAAATCAAAACTCAAGATCTTTGGAGAAATTTTTCCAGGTTGAAAGCTACCGTGTTGCATGCATCCACTGATACTATTGGAGGGCATCTCCAGACATGTAGAAGGCAACGATGACTAATTTTTGTTCCGGTGGCTTGCCTTGGTACATGAAGAAACGCTCAAGCTGAAATAACCAGCCAATAACATTATCTCGAGAAAAAAAAGGAATTTCGAGTTTGGGCAAACAAAAGTGGGAAGCGATTTGTGCATCGGATGGTGAATGAGACATTACTGGTAGGGTTTGCATTGGTTGGCATGAAATACTAGAGGACGAGGCTGTGAACAATGAGGAAGGTGGAAGCAATGGAGGATTTATAGACAACAAGGTTTGTCACTCAATTCAGGTTAAGGTATGAAGGATTTCAGTGAGGGAATGTCGTATCTGTTCTATGTCAAAAGCATTGGCGGCGATTTCTACTTCATGTTGTTGTATAGTCACCGCGACCTCCTTCAACTCTTTTGAAGCCCTGCGATGGCGTCGTTGAGAATGTTATATCTGATCGTCATTCTCTCTGCCATTATCTTAATGAGAGCACCAATGATGTAAACACCAACTGTGGCGACAAGCAATAGAAGAAGACAGTCGAGAATAGTGGAGAAAGGAGAAGGGGACAGTCTAGAGTAGAAAGGAAGAGAGCGTTCTAGAAAGGGGGAAGGGAATTCTGACAGAGAGAAAGAGGAAAAAGAGGGAAGGAGAAATGACAGAGTGAGAGAGAATGAGAGAGAGAGTGACAGAGAGGGGGAAAGTCAAGATAGGAAGGGAAATATCTTCTTTCCTTTTCAGTAGCCCATCAGCACAGTACATATATAGTAAAATCCAATCGAATTAGTTAGAATCGAACGGAATAATGGAACAGAAAGGGAATAGTAACAAAAATCAAACTGAGAGAAAAAAACAAAATAATGGAAAAACAGAAAACCAGCCCATAACACGTCCATTCCGTCAGGATTCTATCCTGGAAAATGTATTTGCATTTGGCATGATGACAAGCAAACTGTAATCTTAGGATAAATAAGTAGTACTAGTTTTGGAATTCGTTACTTCTGATTTGCTTTTTTTTTTTTTTAAATGAAAGTGTTGGGGCTGGCAGAATCTCATAACATGGGCAGGACTAAAATGAAATGTCAGAACTCATCTGGCTGTGGAGCGTAAAATGGACCATAATATGATGTCCAAATGAGGCCGACTGAGATTACAATTCAAGCCCAATAAGAACAATTTGGTCGCTTGAGAAAGCTGAATAATAACAAATGGACCCAAACAGACAGCCAACCACAAAAAAACAGGCCGACTCGTGATCAACCTTCATGTAACCGCCTTTCAACTACTGCCAGACAACCTCAATGTCCATGATCCCACATCTTCACTTACATAAGAATGTTGGAATGGGCCCAGCAAACGATAACCGATCCATAATGTGTGTTGAAGGAAAACCATCCACAGAAGAAACTGCAACCTGGAATCATTAGAAAAAGCAACCCCCACTCCTTGTAGCGGGGCAGGGTTTTCCACGGGATTTTGAAGTTGTAATAAAAAGAACACTTCCAAGAAGTAAGGGAAGGATTTTACAAAGCCTGATCCTCCAATTATCATATTCATACTCTCACTCTACACTCAATCTCTCTCTTTTATATCGCAAGGGAAGGAATTCCTTTTTCAAAACTATTGAATGCAGTTTTGATTTCATGTCCCATGGCAAGAAGAGTCCAGTATGAAAGCGCTTTGAGTAGAGTGTTGGCTATGTGCAGTGATGTTTCGTGTTGCTTGTGCTAAATGCATTAACTTGTTGCCATCAAAGTCACTGATGTGATAGCCAAGAATCTGATTTTCAAGTGCGATAGTAAGCAGCTTAAAATCACTTGCATCCCTTCTTCATAGACATGTAATCATATAAATGATGCTTGAGCCAGAGACCTATTATCGTTCTGACAATCAATTTCATTCTCTTGCAAATTTTTAAAATTTTGCGTTAGCTTGACATGTTGTGTCTGATCAAGCACATATTTGTTAAAGGAACATGGAAAGATGGGACTGTATTTGATGATCAAGTGGATGTTTTGCAGGAAGTCAGTCGGTTGCTCTTGGGTCTGAATTGTGGAACACCACTTGACTGTATAACTCTTCCAGAACCTGCAACCACACTGTCTTCAACTCATGATTTTGATCTCCAGGTTCACCATTGTATTGTTATGTCATTTAGCTCTGCGAGTTGTTAGCTTCATAGCATTTTAAAGCTGCTTGCTTGAACACATTTGCCAAAATGATGCTTAATAGTGCTTCCAGCTGTTTGAATACTTCATTACTCTACCTGAAGCCTTTCACACTTAATATTCATTATTAAGTATCTCTTTTCTGCAACAAAAAAAAAAAAAAACAGAGCTGATTCTACTCGAAACAAACTAACAATATATCTTATACCTATAGTTTGTGCTTAGAATGCATTGCTAGATCTTTACTCTAGAAAGCAAACTATACAGCTAAGAACTCACTTAGTCTGACTCGGGCTTTCCTTTCATTAATTATTTTAAGACAAGGCTCCTTTAGGTGCATCAGTTGAAGTGGTGGAACACCCTCCCAAGACAATGGGAGAGTTTCTACATTTTTGTCTTACGAAATTGGAAAGGCCTTGGTGAACACATTTCAAAAAGTTGGAAATTTATCATACAATTAATGATACTTGATTTAAATGTAGGTGTTTATCAATTTCAATTGCATTTTCTGATAACATAGGTTTCTTAAAAATGAAGGTAAGTACTGATTGAATCATGAGAGTTAATACCTTTCGTCCATACTAAAGCATTCTTTTCCTGACAAATCCAAATTACCCTAGTAGTGAACTCTGATTTTATGTGATAAGAGTAAAATGGGTGGTTCAATGCCCAAGGCCGACCTCATGAGATTTGGGAATAGTCACATGTACTCATCCTTATTATGGCATTGGAGAAATATTTTTATGATTTGAACCATAGTTTCTCATATCATAATATAGCAACTTTATTGCCGTTCCAAGGTTCACTTTTGTATTATCAGAGCAAGATGCAACAAAAAAATAATAACAAAAGCAGGAAATCCATAGATCCTTTGTATCTTTGTGGCTCCCTTTTTATGGATGCAGCTTTGTTTAGCCTTTTTTCACGTGCAAGAAAAAATATTTTGATAATTTTTTTTATAGAAGTTTGCGAGGTTTTCCTCGGAGCTTCTTAATTCTGCTGTGGGATGCTTCTTCATAATCTGGGGAAACTTCTTATGTATCATTTTTGCCCTCAACTCTTTCAGTTATCTCATCCCCTTGGGGTTATTTGAGTTGCTTTATTTTTCTGTCCTTAGGTAATTATTTTTTTCTTTTTAATTGAATCTCCGTAATTATGACCAAATTCTAAGTGCATTAGCATGCTATATTCACATTTGAGTTCTTGTAGGCATACTGCTTTCATGCCGAAAAAGAATCTTTGAGACAGCCTCGAATAGTACGAGTTGGTCTTATTCAAAATTCTATCGCGCTGCCAACTACTGCACCGTTCATTGATCAGCGAAGGGCCATTTTTCAGAAACTGAAGCCAATAATAGACTCCGCAGGTGTTTCAGGCGTCAACATATTATGCTTGCAAGTACGGTTTCTTCTCTTTCTTTTTTTTAGGTTTTTTTTGGGGGGGGGGGGGGGCGGGGGTGGAGGGTGTTGAAAAAGGTCAAACGTTTGCCTAGACACATCACCTAGCTCATGTGACCTCGCCCCGTTATGTTATGGAAGAATTGAGCTTATTGCTGGGCTGGTTATTCAGAGCCAGCAATTGGCTGCCAGATTTCGTCCCGAAACTAGAAGAAGATCGGGGATCACTGTGGCGTGACTGAATGTAGAGCAGCCCGCTCTTACAGCGTTTGATCAGTAGATTATTTAGAACTTCGGAAGATGGTCAAGGTAGCTTACTTCCAAGCCACTGCACTAGATGCGCATGTAGTCATCGAAAGAAATAGGCTCTTTTTTACCATCTTTCACATTTACCTTGGCTATTTTGTTATAACCAAATAAAGACCCCAATTCAACTTTGTTGGAGGCGTCTTCCCCTCCCCTCTTTTTAAGAGTAGCTGGGGAACCTGGTGCATGGAAAAAGGGACATCCACTATCAATTTTTTTCATATGAATGCCAGTCACTTCACATATGTCATTAAAAGAATAGTTTGTCAATCATCCAGGAAGCATGGACAATGCCATTTGCATTTTGCACTCGAGAGAAGAGGTGGTGTGAATTTGGGGAGCCTTTTGATGGCGAGTCGACACAATTTCTCCAAGATTTTGCACGGAAATATAACATGGTCATTGTAAGTCCAATTTTGGAGAGGGATGTTGTACATGGGGAGACTCTCTGGAATACTGCTGTTATAATTGGAAATCATGGAAACATAATAGGAAAGCATAGAAAGGTGACTTTCACATTCCTTTTTTCCTTGGTCTATTTTTTCTTCTCATACTGTCAATTGAAAGACTTGTGTAATGATTCATTTTGCAGAACCATATTCCCAGGGTTGGAGACTTTAATGAGAGCACATATTATATGGAAGGAAACACTGAACATCCTGTTTTTGAGACGATATTCGGAAAGATAGCTGTCAACATATGCTTCGGGAGGCACCATCCCTTGAACTGGCTAGCTTTTGGCTTAAATGGAGCAGAGATTGTTTTCAACCCTTCTGCCACTGTTGGCGAGCTCAGTGAACCTATGTGGCCAATTGAGGTTCTTCCTCTTCAGCTCCCTAAATAGTTTTGTGTGTCAATATGGTAGGCATAGTACTTCTACACAATCTTGTATGCCATTTGAAAGATAGTTTTAGTACAACGGTAGAATTATTGTAGTGTGAGTCAATAGTTATAGGTTTGTTTACTTGTATAATATAATGTAAAATTAATATAATAGATCCACAAATGATTTGACGCTTTCTTAGACCCCATAAAAACTCCATGCACTAGGGTTTTTTAGAACACCTCAGCAATATGATATGAGCAAGATTATTATCTTGGATATATAATTTTTTACACAGAAAAAAGAAAGAATGTAACCCATATATAGCTTTGCAATTGCTAAGCATGACTTTAGCACAAACCATATTTGGTGCCACCTAATCCATGACAAAAAATATTTGGTATCTTTGCACGTCCGATGATATGACATGATTGTAATTCCTAGATGTAAGAAAGGTGTTAGAAAGATACATTTGAACAATTTTAGGATACATTGGAATGATATGATGTCTGATTTTTAACCATCTATGATGTTAACATATTCACATAAAAATAGATAAACGTTTACATTATTCGATAATATCCCATAAATATTTTTCTAGATATATTCCTTTTTTAATAACGTTTTTTTTTTTATTATTTGTTAACCAAGTGAGCCTTCTGTTGATATCCACCATGAGTGCGAACAGTGCTATGGCACATGGACATCAAATTCAATCCCAAACGGTTGAAAGGCAATAACAACAACATAGCTAGATTGCAACCACATTTCATAAATCTGTCACTAGATGCTTATAAATCCTCTACTCATTGCTCTTCTGTACTTCTCATGTTACTTGCATCTGTTTAATTCAGATCTGCACTTTTGTGGAAATTTTTTTCTCTCATTTCGCGTGGGGTTGTTTACAGGCACGAAATGCAGCAATAGTGAACAATTACTTTGTCGGTTCAATTAATCGCGTTGGAACTGAGATCTTCCCAAACGCATTCACTTCGGGTGATGGGAAACCTCCGCACAAGGATTTCGGGCATTTCTACGGTTCAAGCCATTTTTCTGCACCCGATGCTTCATGCACGGGTTCCCTCTCCCGGTACCGAGATGGGTTGATGATAGCCGACATGGATCTCAATCTCTGCAGGCAGCTAAAGGATAAGTGGGGATTCCGGATGACTGCTCGATACGAGTTGTATGCTGAGATGCTAGCACGTTATGTGAAGCCAGACTATCAGCCCCAGATAATTTCTGATCCCTCATCGCATAAAAAGCCTGCTTAGATTTCCAATTGATAATTACTGTTTATTCTGCAACATGAATAAAGAAAATTGCACTGTAAATCGTATTTCTGCATGTCCTGATGATGATCATAACTACACTGATGTGCAAGTCATAGTAAATCTGTTCAACTTTATGGTGTTCTATATGAGTGTCATAGAGTAGGGATGTTCTCACATTGATCCAATGATAGAATTAAAAGTTAGCTAGATAAATAATAAATATTAAATAATTATTTAATTTACTTAATATAATCGCTCACAATTTATATAACTTCTAATTCGACAGGAAGAACCAAAACAGCTCTCATTTTACATTAGCCCTTCAAATTTGGCATGTTTTTGCCACTCAGACTAATTGTTTGTACCCATTATTTTCTTTGGTTCCATCATTATTAAACCAGAGTCCAAAGAATGAGGTCTCTCATTAGATGAAATTGGAAAAAAATACACACAGACATACAACAAGATCGACATTATAACTGCAAACAATGCAAACGACAATATACTGTTTACCAAGCAAAAATTTAAGGACCAATTTTTTAAGAGAAAAACCTCTGAACTTAGTCATCAACATAAAAATCAATATTTGAAAAGAGCACAATTATAGACCAATTTAAATACAGTAGATCCTGGCCAAACTCCAAACTTATGAGTATTTGCAGAATTCTTTAAATCTGCACTCTAATTACAAAATCAAAGCCCCTGGCTTACTCGTTAAGCTTTCAGTTTGAACTCATTCAACGAAGAAAGAATAACACTCTCACGCCAACAAAACTCAGAAGACTAGTAGGCTTGGGTTTGATATCTACAATTTGCAGGTGAGGGAAGTTCAGAAGTTTGAATAAAATCTCATTAAAATAGATGAAATTCTCATGAAGGGTGATTGTTTGACCAAAGGAAATGCTCTCTCCAATTCGGAATACTCATGGCGTGCAATTATATAAGTTAAATGGTGGTTTATAGGTAAATGGTCGAACGCAGGAATTTTGTCGATCTGCCACTTGACCTTTCGGTGAGCAAATTTGTCAATCTACAGCCCAAGCACCACGATAGCAATAGCAGACTATCAATCTGCCACTTGACTTTCCTGTCGACTGTTGGTTAAGTGTCAGTAATCTATCAATTCATTGCCCAAGCGCACATCAAGTGCTTATTAAGCTTGAGTATTCTGCCAATTTCTCGCTCGAGTTCTCTTACGCTGATCATGTGAAATTCCGTAGGCAAATTTTTACCACTTGAGCACTAGCCAAGGCGCCAAATGACTTTCTTGAGATACCGTTCCTAAAACTTCCAACCCATGTACAAAATTTGCCAACTTAAAAAAGGAAAAAGAAAAAAAGGGAACACATAACAAGCATACGAACATTATATTTCAAGCCTTCGAGTAACTCATTTTACTTCCCCATATAATGTACCCATACAAAGAAGCATCCCGAGGCCATTTTAATGCAAAAGTACAAAGCATCCTCATGTGGTGGAAACATACAGTACGCCTAGCGTATCATGTTATAGAAAGATGTACTCTACTTACTTTCAGTTGCTTTTCATTTTTCAGTATATATCTTCTATGTACATCCAAAATTATAAAATATTGGCCAATATGTAAAATATCTACAGATATATATTAGATGGGCCTCGATACCCAACAAAAATCGTAATACATCTCCATGTCAGTGATATATATTTGTTGATATCCATCCACATATTCCAATTCGCAAAAAAAGAAATCGTGTTTATAGGTTTGATGCCAATATATATTGTCCGATTGTAACCGGCACCGATATTTTTATCCCTGTGTGCCACAGATCCCAGATCAAACCTTCAATTCAGCATTCCTCATAAACCTCCAGACAAGAACTAGAAGAGTGTCACTAAATGATCAAATTGAATTCAAGAGGGGAGAAAAAGGACTGACCATATCTTTATCTTCATGGGAAGTGTCCCTGTTCTAAGCCTTTTCACTTGGTCTTGTACTTTTTCCGGGTAAATGGAGGGTGCACCTGAAAACAATTGACTTTATTTTTTTTCTGGGTCATAAAGTAACGTGAAATTACGTATAATAAATCTAAAGTAATTTGATTTATTCCTAGATCTCGAACATTGTATTCCTATGGGAAATGTAGGACGAATTGAATGTCATTCTTATCTGTTAAGAGAATTCTTCTTCATAACTTACATTTGATGATTTTCCTTATCTCGTGATCCAGTGGGTCATGGATGCCTCAAGTACTGAGTCATGCCGAAGTTTGAAGATCATTATACTCCTCTTTTCGGTGTGAGTGAAAAGTGGAAATTTCAATGACTGTGAAAAAAATAATAATAAATAAAAATGGAATTGAGTGTAATACGGAAAACATTAGTAGTTCATAGACAAAGGAAAAATCAAATATAAAAAGAAAAAAAAATTCAATTTACCTCAGCAAACTTCTTTCCACTCTTTTAGAAACCCTTTCCTGCAAGAAGGTAACCGGGAAAGTATTATTATTCATCAGATATTCAGCGTTTCCCAATTTATGGCATTTGAAGGAACCCCAGAAGAATATTCCAAAATAATAAACTTTGAATGACCTATATATAAGCTGCATATATACAAAAAGAGAGAGAGAGAGAGAGAGAGAGAGAGAGAACACTTACCATATCAGACATTCATGAAAAATTAAAGAAACTACAGAAAATGAAAGTTTAATAAAAGAAATCAGATGCTGAAGCATATTCAGAAACTAGCGGCAGAAAAAAGCAGCCGCAGATGAATAAATGAAGCTTCAATAAGCTCTCACAGTGTGCCTATCACAACTGCAGAACCAGAACAACCATCTACCAAGTGATTTATTAGTGGCTGAGGAGCAGTTAATGATCAAAGATCAAGAGCTTGGAGATCAAATTAAGCAGAAGGCATGAAAGATTAGATCTCTTTCTAATGAAATGGCCACACAATCACTGGTTCTCAGAAGACCAATGAGAAGATTCTTGGTTTCGATCAACATCTTTTAATGAATAAAATTATGTTCCTTTGTCCCTTTTTCTTTTTCTTTTTTCTTTTTTTTTTTGTTTTGCAAAATATTATCTGCAGAACAGCAGCTGCTTTTATGTGCACCAGTGACAGAAGCAGAGATTAAGAAGAAGAAGAAGCTCTTTCCTCCATTCTTGGACCCAATGGATGTATTTCCTTCCTTTTGTGGGATATCGTGGGAGATGAGCTCACAACAGCTGATTTGTAGTATTTGTAGTAAACTTAGAGTAGAAAAGGTTTACTGAAGGTATTTCCCCTGTTTAGAGAAGCACATAAACAGGAAGATGAAATAAGATGTTTGTGGAGTTTGATGAGTAAGGCCTAGAATCAGTGAACCACTGTCATACAGTGAGATCAAAATTTGTTATCATTCATGTTGCCCTAGAAAAGCTGTTTCATAATCATCACCAAAGGAAAAGGCGATCAACGAAATCTACAAAACTATCAAAAGAAACCCGTCTTTTTCTCAACTCTTAGTATTGAGCATCTCTTTTTAACTTCGTTGAGAGAGGATTCTAGCCCCATAAAGCTTCAAGATTGAGATCCTAAACTGTCCACAGGACTCACAAAGGAGCAGCAACCCCAGATTCCACTTCAAAGTTCAACAAGAAGCAATCCACTACAAATTAAGCCCATTGGAGAACATAAAAAAAAAAAAAAAAGGACTACGATAGTCTATGAGACTTGAGGATCTGATCCATTAACAATGAAGAGGCCACAACTGAAAATCAACTTTTCACAGAAATTGCAAGAGTTACGAGAGATTTCCCAACAAAGATGGAAGGGAGAGGGAGGGTTCACACACACACACACACAATGAAAATTCAAAATATACCAGCATCAGTAAACAAGTTATGCTCACAAAACAGAATGTGAATTGAATTGATTTTTCCCCTATTAGACAATAATGATCCCACTGGGTAATACCAAGCCAGATCTGATTTGATCTTTACATGCAATACATTTGGGAGGGGTTAAGATAGGTTAGGTGCGGAGGTGGTGCTGGTGGGAATCAAAAGCTATCTAGTCGTCTCAGAAAGTAGAGAGGTTACCACTGGGTTGCTAAGGCCAGATATGTTTCTAACAAAATTCTAACCACAATAAGTATGAAACGGTAGATCCTAAATTTTTAAGTTGCCCTTCGCCCCTTCCCTTCAACAAGTTCACAAAGCAAAATTATTAAAAAGAACTCTAATATACCTGGCTTAAATTTCCTTTCCCAAGGGAAAGTGCCGAGTGTGACACACTATGACAGCAAAGAGAACAAAAGGCTCAAATCGTCGATTGGCATACTATGACTCTCCGCTAAATGGATGGGCAGAGATTGCTTTACCAAAACCACCTATTTCTGAATTCCTTCCTGCACTTAGGGTGCATAACAGATTGGCTAAGACATTGGGCATTATCGATGTCTTTGTTATATGTTTACAATGTATGACAAACTCCAGAAATTTCTAGGCCTGTGAAAAAATCTTCATCCAACCCCTTGAGCTCGTCGATTTACAATCCCAAATGTTCCAGTATTAGGTTCACAACGTTTCCTGGTCATATCTTTCAATAACAATATGGCATCCCAAAGCTTACCAGTTCGACACATCACCTTCAATATGATATTGTAAGTAGTAACACAAGGCATAATTCCATCCTCAAGAATTTGATAATGTAACTCGAGCAGCTGATACCTTGCCCACCTTACATAGGCCGTTAATCAAGGATCTGCATGTGACAGCATCTGATTTCAGTCCACAGCAATACATATCCATCAACAATTCCTCCACAGGGAGATTATTGTCTGCTCTCAAGGCTGCATGAGTAAGTATATTATATGAAGTCGTATTAGGAAAAAGCTTTGTGTTTCTTGAGTCTTTAAGAATTTGATATGCCACTCCAAGCAACTGATTTTTGCAAAGTTTGCCAATGAATACATTAAAAGTAAATATTGAAGACCACCAAGAATCATGGATTTCAATAACCAAAAGCACACTGAAATCTGGCCGACTGTACCAAAATATTGAATCAAGCAAGTTAAACTTGCGACATTAGGCTTTACGCCTTCATATTCCATGCAATCCAATACCGTTGGACCATCAACACGTTCCCCTGTTTGCATGCCACAGATAAAAGTGTATTAAATGAGACTATGTCAGGTCCATCCGCAGGCCAGTCAAATTTATCTAAGAGCTTCAAGGCAATATCTATATTGCTTTCCATACAAAACCCGCTCAAAATTGTGTTATATGAAATGATGTCAGGGATAAAACCTCTGTCATTGTTCTCTATCAGAGATAATGCTTTCCTTGAATTACTCTGGAGACACAGGGAGTGAATATATACATTATAAACAGCAACATCGACATTATAGCCCCTTGACACAACATGAAGCAGCAGTTTACTTGCACTTGCTAATTTTCTTCTCTTCAAGATTCCACCACCAAATGCAGTAAATGTGTACGAGTCAGAAGACAGTCCCTTTTGATCAATAAGGCAAACGAGATCCTCAATCTCACCCATCATATTCTGATTGCAAAGCTCCCGTATAATAACATCATACGTGACTTAGTCTGGATCAGATCCTTCCTTCTGCATCTCATCCAGCGTGTCCAAAGCCTCTTCAATCCTCCCATCATCACACAGATACTTAACTACTATAGTATAAGTGATCACATTTGGCTTGCATCCAATGTCTTTCATTTCATCTAAAACCCGGAAAACCTCATTCCACCAGCCATCCTTACTAAATCCATAAACAAAAGCTGTATAGGAGCACACGTTAGGTAAAAAACCTCTCTTCTTCGGATAACGCAGAAATGACAAAGCAACATGACTAGCACCCTTTTTACATAAAGCCCATAATAGTGAGTTATAAACAAATGCGGAACTAAAGTAACCTTTGTACAATAAAGAATTCAAAATACAACAAGCCTCGTGTATCAATTCGACTTGAGTAAGCTTCAAAATCAACGAATTCAACATTGGTTCGGATGGGAAATAATTTAATCCAATCATTAACCGTACCACCCTGCATGAATTAACCAAACTCTCTAATTTCAACAATCTTGTCACCAACTTCGACAAAGTATTAAATGATGGTATATACCCACTTCTACACATCTCCTTTACAACAAACAAGGCATCCTGTAAACGGTTTATTGACACCAACCCATTGAAAATCGCACTATAAGTAAGGGCCACTGGGCGCAGCCCAACTCGCTTCATATGCAAATACGCTCTTATCAATTCATTCACCACCACTTTTTGGGACTTCAAATAGCAATATAACAATGCATTGTAATCTTTCACAGGAGGCTTCCTGCCGCATATGCCATGTAATTTAGCGTTTCCAACGCCTTCCCCACGCAGCCTGACTTTGCCTGAATTCGTATTTTGTGGTGTAATTCGGCAAGGTCATAGCAATGGCTACTGCTAGCGCTATTGGAATTTTCTTCTGTAAATTCAACAGTGTCAAGGGCGCACGAAACAGAATGGCATACATAAAAACAGCGCATTTTGAAGATCTGATTTAGTGGGTGGGTTGTTCTATGAGCATAACAGAGCATGGCAGAGTGAAAAACGACCAACAGGGACTTGACGGCAGACCTGAGAAATAGAAGTTCTCAACCATTCAAGACATCTAAATCTGACAAATGGAAGTCAGAATAAGGAAGAATTTTCTACCAAATTACGGCAGACCTGCGAGAATTGACGTATTGTTGTGGAGTTTAATTAGATTGACCGGCTTTTGTTTAATCAAACGGTTCTGACCTCTGGCCAGGAGGTACCATTGTTCGCAAAAACAACGTCAAAATGAGAACGTAACGGTAATATCGCCATTATCATCATTTGGGTTTCTTTGAAGTGTCGAATCTACAAATGGGTATCTGAGAATCTGTCCGTGAATGAGGAATCTAAGAATGGGTATCTTGGAACCTCTACTTTTTTTGCTGAATCAAGACCGATTAGAAGAAACTAAAGAAGAAATAGGGAGAAAAAGGGAACGAAGTATCTTCAGAATGGGTAGCTTTGAATCCGTCTCTGAGTTATCGAAATGTGGGCAAACAGAGAAAGACGGGAATCGTTTTAAGTGGCTCCGCTGTCCTCAGACATCGTCGCCGCCGCATGAGGTCGTCACCGCCTTCTTCAACCCCTCAGTCACGTTACCGCCGCCGCACTTGCACCAGCGTTCCTCAGCCCTTGTCTCGAAAATATACCGAGGCTGCACTGTTCTCCTAATTTAAAATGAACAGTTTGAAACGAATCTCATCCGTTGAATCCAACGGCTGAGATTCGTTTAAATGTTTCATTTTGTTTTTTTAATTATAAAAACGTTTTGATTTTTTTAAAATAAATACATCAACCGTTGGAGCTAATCCAACGGCTGACGTTTGGCCTCGAACGAGCTGCGACGCCAGCGCCCCTTAACTCGCAGGTCCTCCGTCAACAGTGAAATACGCGCGTAAACCGTGTGGTATGAGCGCGTGACGTTCTACACTACCTTCTGGAATTATATGAGGGCGT
>JAODPA010017545.1:0-11670 GCA_025585075.1 Nepenthes mirabilis
ATGTCACATCCTCTTATAATGCTGCCACCTCCTTCCTTATATCAGTTATTCACAATTCTCTTATAATAATAATAATAACAACTTCCTGAATATAACTATTCTAACCCTGAAATTCCAACCAAACAAAGCAACAACAATTCCATTAAGAACTGGGTTGGAACGAAACCGAGATTCCATCCGGCCGACACCACTTCACAAATGAACTTCATAGATGATTTCGAGCATGGCATAAGAGAAAACAAGTTGCGACCAGCAACAGCTAAGTTAGTAGTAGTTTGGTTCAGATCAGGCACGAAGCATAGAGATGAACTGAAGTTGTTCGATACAAGATAGAATAAAAGGGAGCTCTTCTTTCTGCACAAAATGTACATCTACCTAAAACCTGATATTCCTAATATGCACACTATGCAGGTCATGCAGCTGTCTAACAAGTTAAACTGCACCAATGACAGACGCTTGCTGAAAGCATATGATGGCCAACATGAGCCATGAACACCCCATTTTCACACAAGACTTGGTTTTAGACTGGCCATTCAAGCCGAAAAGGCAGCCTCCATGGCCCGTAAGATGGAAGCTGTATCGAAACTAAAGTTTCTGAAGCTCTTACCAGGGCCAGTGTCAACAGCGACGGGAACATCGGGTGCAGGCTTAGTTTGCTGGGTGTCCACTGTTAATGAGCCGCTTCCCAAAGAGTTGTTTTTTGCCTTCCATACGCTAATTCCTACCATTCGTAGTAGTCCATTAGCAACATCATCCCAATAGAAAGGGTTTGGGGGCAAGAAGAGAACTTCACTCTAAAGGACCACAGTTCGTTCAGAGATTTCTTTTTTTTTTTTAAATTGCAAAAAACCCCACACATCAAATACAAATGAACCTCGGGAAGCAAAAATGAAGACATCGTCATCCAACATAAACGTATTGATATCAATCATACTGGGTGATGCATATCGGCATTGGATGCTTTCTTTCTTTCTTTCTTTGAAACGATATCGATATATATCACCTGATATTTGATTCCATATTTGTTAGGGTGCATACCATTTCGATGGCAGTAAGTGCAGACATTGTACCAATTGAAATATTATGGTTTCAGTGGAAGCAAAATAAATTCAAGAATAACCTCCAGATATATTCTAACATACACACCCAAACAGAAAATAATGGATGGGAAAACATATAAGCCTCTAACACAGTGCAGTCTACTAGATGTAAGCAACCCAGATAACTTTTTCTTTTCTTGTGTGTGTGGGGTTGTTTGTCAAAATTGATGGTTCTTAGGAACTGCTGCAGTTTCAACTTAATTTTATTGCAGCATTCTTTTGGCTATAAACTTGACAGATATCTTTTTATCTTTAAACCAATTGTTAATCCATAATGAAACTTACTTGTGTAATTTCAAGATGAAATATGATGAAAATTCGAAAAAATCACAGAAAAGGATACTAGCTTCCCTAATTTAACAGATGTGCACATTATATCCATTACACAGAATTGTTGTATGTATAATTAAGTCAAAATCTTTGGCAACATATATATACTAAATAGGATTATAGATGCTGCTTCCGAGAAATATAGATGCCTATACACATGAGTGGCATCGCCTTCAATAAAGAACAGAAGACTGTTTATGTTAACAAATTAAAATAAAAAGAATGCACCAAAGCATAAAATCCACTTAAAGAAAGAGAACGGGAAGAAACCTCTAAGAGGAGCATCAGGTTTTGGGGTCCTTGAGGATGCGTGTTTTGAAATCCATGCCTTCAAGATCCTGTAAATGGACATGAATTTACTAACACATAGGAAAAGAATGAACTCATACAAGAGATGCCAAGTACACTCACCCCAAGAAGGGAGCAACCATGTAAAGCTTAATACCAGTGACCCCACGCGATATCACTTCATCACTTGTTGGTTGAAGATCATCTAATCGCTGCCATGCAATTTCCTGCCATCCAGAAGACAACGCTTCATTTTCTTTGGAAAAAAAAAATTTTTAAAGGTACAGAAGCCCTTTCAATCTTTCAAAAGCGACCAAATAATTTAACACCCCACCCCACCCCAGGGGAAAGAAAAAACATGGAAAAACAAAGGAATAAAGAGTTGGGTTGGGGCCGACAACAAGCAAACCTAAATTACACACAAACACCATTACTTCAAGGAGTTCATCATCAGGGACTGTACTTAAGCATGACCTTGTGATGTGCCTCAATGTCTCCATTTACTAAAATCAATAACGTGAGACCAAATCAGGCAAATCTACAGATATTCAAAGAAAAGGTTCTGCCTCTTTCATCATCAATTTGCATCCTGCTGACTT
Organism: Nepenthes mirabilis; assembly: GCA_025585075.1. Taxonomy (NCBI): domain Eukaryota; kingdom Viridiplantae; phylum Streptophyta; class Magnoliopsida; order Caryophyllales; family Nepenthaceae; genus Nepenthes; species Nepenthes mirabilis. The sequence continues at coordinate 2,318 of JAODPA010017545.1, forward strand.
AAAGATACATAATCAGACTGCCAGATGGTCCGGAACATATAGGCGTGCTGAATAATGGCTGTTTTCTTAACCATTTTTTGAAGTTGACATAGGACAAGAAGCTCTTAAGAAAGGAACCCAATTCCTCAGGCTCAGCCTAGCAAATAAAAACCTAAAATTCAATTAAAAAAAGAATACAGCAACTAACTAAAAGACTTAGATCCCAGAACAGAATTTTGAAAATTCTACATGAAAATTAAACCAATATCATATATCCTGGTTTAATTTACTCTAATATCAATATAAAAAGTTGAGAAAATTGATTTCTGTTGCGTACCGGTTTTCGGGGTCCGGAGCAACATAAGAGTTTGAAGTTTGGAGTTAGAGAGAGAGAGAGATGAGACCGGATTTTTACGTGGAAAACCTCCCCTTAAAATGAGGAGGAAAAAACCACGGGGCTTGAAGCCTGAAATTGATCTTCACTATCGTTCGTTTGTAGTATACAAAATACAAAGTATGGAAACACCCTAGTCTTTTCCTTCTTTTTTCTCTTTTATCTGCCCAGGAGAGAGAGCCAGAGGATGTGAGAAGGATCCTCGTGGAGATGTTGAGAGAAGGGTCCAGCCCCTTTTTCCTGTGGGCTCTAAGTGAGTATTTATAGAGGAATGTGGTTGTTGAAGATGTCCACGTGGTCGCTGGCATGCCCATGCGGCTACTGAGGTCTACTGGGAGGGCGGCCACCTACTCCGCTGACACAGCCATGCTGTGTCAGGCATGCTGGCGTGTGCAAGAAGCTAGCTGCCAACGGCGCTGACTGGCCATACCTTGCCAGGAATGCCAGTCTTGAAGTGACAAGGCATGTTCTGAGGTTTGGTGGTGGCGTGACGCATGGGTTGCGTGTCCTTTGGTGACTGTGAAGCTGAGCTGGCATTCTCGGACATTTGGGAGAGTCCTCGTTCCTTTCTGGCCTTATTATCCTTTGGATGAGTCCGTGTACTATATGCCATATTGTGCTTGTTCTCGGACGGGATGAGAGGGCTCTCGGTCGTTAACTGCATTAGTGACTTGCTAAAGGCTTTTGGGCCCATTGTGGAATGTCCTCGGGCTTCTTTCACCTTACGCGGTCTTGGGCAAACTAACAACTTGGGCCTCTCGGGTCAAGTACTCGCCCACTTGCCCGTCCTTTTAGGGACCCCGGGTATTGGAACCCAACAATTTCATTATGCAGATTTGATTGTCCTACATCAGCAGTAACCACAGTGAATCCTCTAATCAAATTTGTGCTAGAATTGAACTGGAGAGGGTTTTTTTCCCACTTATTATCCACAACAAGAACTATTCACAGGAAAATCTCATTTATATATGAAGAAAATTTGGGCATTACCATTCCATATTTTGAACATCATTTAATCCAAGAAAACTTTCGAGACAAGAACAACAGACATTATCAGGTGGACACTTCAACCTATAAACAGGCAATGCAAGAGGGTCATACACTGATCTCCTTTTTGGTAAGTGGTGCAAAGGTAGTTTCATCACTAACGCCAGCAATGATGTAAAGTCGCACTCTCTGCTGTCCAAATATCTTCTCAATATACTGATCCTTGTTAAGAAGATCAGAAACATCAAAACCTGTTTCCTCCAAGACCTGATTTGAACATATAAATATAGGAGAATGAATCAGCATGTACCACAAAACCTCGTAAGACAAGTCCTTTCAGGAAAAACAGTATGTATAAAAAGTAATGAAAAAGAGAATGAAGGAAAACCGAGCCCCCTTTTCTGAAAAAAAAAAACAAGGAGTGCAGCAGAGAAACAAGAACCTTCTCTATTATTGGAACTGTTATGACTCCTTTTTCCAGGAGTAATTACATTGTCATATATCAGGGTGTTATCAAGACAATTACCCACCCCACAGAAACAGTCAACCAAAAGATAAGGGGCTTCATACACTAAGAGGCAGGTTATTTCAAGAGATAAAAGTTCCTAATATGGTTAAAGACCTTAATATGTCAGTTGACAAAAGACCACTTAATCTATTATTTGTTGCACTCCAAGAATTTGGGGCATTGCAATCGCTCCACAACATAAATGTCATAATCAAAAAAGGTGACCCATGTTACATAATAAAGGAAGACACTTTGGGAAGCAGCAAAACAGCAATATCAGAAACAGGGGAATGTAAGCATGCAGGTAGTATAAGGGTTGTTTGGCACTTTGTACAGCACAGCATAGAGGGAATAACCACATCAACATCAAGTAGACATGAGGGCAGGAGTCAGCAGCTTACAGAAGAATTGATCTTTGCTCAGTTGACGCTGCAAATCAATAAACAAACCAAAGAAGACAGCAACAGCATAACAGTCAAACACTGTTGTTCGGCAAATAGGAGGTTATGAGAGTTAGTTGTTTGTAACTATTTACGGTTGCTTTTGGTGCCAATTACTGTTAGAAGTGTAAATCGTGAATAAGATGTTTTAAGAGATGTTAGAATGTAAACTGATGTAAGAGCATGTGGCAAGTAGTTTTCGGAATCAGATTTCTAGTGAATTGCATGAGTACTTCTTTGGAAACTACTCAATTGCTGAGTGTCTCAAACTTTTTGCCTTTTCTTTGCCTACTTTTTCCTTCATTCTTCTATTCACAAATCTCCTTTTCCTATTCATCCCTTCTTAGCAAGAATTCAGACTAGTAGATAACAATTGGAATCAGATTTCGGTTTATTACCACCACACCATTTCAGATCACAACAAGCAACAAGAAACAATAGGTGGAGGAACAAATGAAGCAACTACATGTATCTCTGCAAAAACAAAAAGAACAGGCCCTGATGCAGCAACAAAACATTGATCGAAAGCTGAGCGACAGATTCAGCATCATGGATCAAAAGATCGAAAATTTCAAAGCTGACATTAAACAGTCACTGTCCAACAAACCACCTTCCACTTCCACCACTCAACCTGCAAACACCTCACCACAACAAGTAGAATGAGCTTCCCCACCTTTACGTGTCCCTATTCCTACTACCATTACTCAAATGGAAATTTCCAACAGATTTCAACCCACATTTCATCAACCAAAGCTGGACATTCCTTCTTTTGATGGCAACTATACAAGATCCTGGAATTTTCATTGTCAAAAATACTTTAGTTTCTACCAGGTTCCTCCACATCAAAAAATCAAAATTGCATCTATATATCTTGAAGGTAGAGTAGCCATTTGGTTCCAAGGCTATTGCACTATTATGTTGTGTAACTCTTGGGAAAAATTCACCAATGATTTATGCAACCGATTCAGTGACAAGTCTTTTGTCAATATTGTGGAGGAGTTTAACAAACCCCAAGTAACATCTTCATTAGAAGCTTATCAAGACAAATTTGAAGAGCTAAGAGCCTTAATGTTGCAGCAAAATCAAACCAGCTCGGATGCATATTTTGTTTCTAGTTTTTTGAGTGGCCTTAAGGATGGATTGAGGTATGGTGGCATTGTTGAACCCATCTTCTTTGGCTCATGACTTTCATTTAGCATCTCTACAAGAACAATCCATAGAAGCCATGAACAAGAAAATCAAACCTGTTTTCAGACCATCAGTCAGATCTTTGCCTCATACTGAACCCAATCACAAACCCCACAAACAGTACCCTCCCAAACCTGATACTTCTCTTCCTAACCAACTATCCCTTGAACAGAAACAGAAACAAGCCTTGGGATTATGCTATCATTGTAATGAAAGAATTTCACCAGGCCAAAAGTGTATAAACAGGCAATACAGTGCCATTGTCACTGAATCTGTAGATGCAACAGAGGAGCAACAATCAGAGTGTATTACTGATGAAATTTCTGTCCATGCTTATCTGCCCATCATTACAATAACACCATCAAGAATAAAGGAATAACTCATCAGCAGCACATCTATATCTTGATTGACAGTGGGAGTACAGAGTTTTTTGGATCCCAAAGTAGTAGCTTTTACAAAGTTCCAAGCAACTCCTTCCACTCCTTTTCATGTCACAATTGCAAATGGCAACCAAATGATTAGTGATTCTCAATGCCATTCCTTTCATTGGTGAATGCAAAGTCATGAGTTCCAGTCAAATTTTAGATGACTACGACTGGGGAAGTATGACATGGTGTTGAGAGTTGATTGGCTTAGTCAATATAGCCCTATTCTATTTTATTTTACCAAACTTACCATCTCTTTCAAACATCATGGCAAAGATATAGAGTTACATGGCACTAATGAATTTGCTTCCTTGGCAAGCATATCAGGCAAGACATTACAAAATGGATCTGATCGAGTCAAGGATTCCTGGTTCAATTCTTCTCATTCAGTACTACACCTTCCTATGAAGTAGCTACAGATCCAAAGAAAGTGGCTGCAATGATCAATTGGCCAGCTCCAACAACCATGAAAGCAGCGAGAGGGTTCTCAGGATTGACTGGCTACTACAGAAAGTTCATAGCAGTTATGACCTAATTGCTTGACCACTTACAACCTTAAGAACTCCTCACAAATTCAACTGGACTCCTAAAACAGAGCATGCCTTTCAATTGCTCAAAGTGGCAATGACCAAAGCTCCAGTGCTCAAGCACTTCCAGATTCCACAGCCACTTTTATAGCTGAGACTGATGCCTCCGACTCAGATACGAAGGCTGTTTTGCAACAAAATGGCAAGCCAATTGCTTTCATTAGCAAGCCATTTGGATCAATGAATCAAAGAAAATCTGCCTATGAAACTGAAGTACTGGCCATACTATTTGCAGTCACCAAGTGGAGACATTTTCTCCAACACCAACCTTTTATCAACAAAATGCATCAGGAAAGCCTTAAACATTTGTTAGAGCAAAAGTTACATCTGTTCTTCAACCCAAGAGCCTCACTAAGCTCTTGGGATTGCAATACTCAATACAGTACAAGAAAGGAGTTCAAAATGTGGTAGCAAATGCTCTCTCTCGACAATTTGAATCAGCAATTCTTATAGTTGTTCAGGTGTCATTCCACAATGGCTGCAGGAGGTGGAAGACAGTTATGTGAATGACAAATTGATCACGGAACTCCAGCACTCCTTGTTAGATCCAACCTTTTCGATTCAAATCAGGATTGCTACAGTACCACAACAGATTTTACATTGGTACTACAACTGAATTGAGACAGAAACTAGTAACAGCACTTCATGCATATCCAATAGGAGGCAATTCGGGCACCGGGGCATTGTGGCTACTTAAAAAAGGGCAAATCAACTATTTTACTGGCCTGATTTACAACAAGTTGTTGATTTCATAAGTGCTTGTGACATTTGCTAACAAAACAAAACTGATAGGAATCCATATCCTGGTTTATTCCAACCACTTCCAACTCCTTCCCAAGCTTGGACAGTAATTACAATGGATTTCATTGAAAACCATCCATATTCAAAAGGCAGAGATACTATATAGGTAATTGCTGATAAATTTACCACTTATGCTCATTTCCTTGCTTTAATAATTAAAGCACTTAATAAACAATATACTTATTATAGTTATTACGGTTATTAAATTGCTGAGATACTATATACTTATGCTCGTCTATCTTCCTGTTGTGCTAATCTAAGAAAATAAACATTAAGTACCAACGTGTTAAGTATGGATGGATCTTTAAGATCTACAGTAAAATTAAGAGCACAGTTAAAATAAATAGGTCCGTNTACAATTTACATTGGGCTCCTTATTTTTTCATTTTTCATGTGGATTCAAAATTAATTATATCTCAATTTTATTTTTCTCTCAAATTTGTAATTTTTTATACAATCTAAACAATAGAATTTCAATTCTACCCAAATCAAATTCCAACAAAAATGAAACTAGACTTATATTTTCAAAATTCAATTCCAATTTGGCAATCTAAATGAACCCTAATTAACAAGCATCCATTTTATTGCAAATATAAGATAGTCTAGCAAACAGGGTTACAACATCGGGTGATGGGGAATTCAATACAAATGCTCACAAATTGGTTTTCACATAATAACTGTTGAAATCAAGCAAATGGAAAGATACACAAATACTCATTCAGCCAATAAACACCAGTTATCCTGGGGGAAAGACAATAAACATGGTATGTAACTTAAAGACACCACTGTTACTAAAAGCACTAGGTGTTTTGCTACACAAGCACTATATGATATGGAGCTTATGCATAAGCCACACATATAGGAACAAGTCTTGGAATCTAAAAGCATATTTAATGGCAATGTCAACTATTATCAAAAATGCTTCCAAATCATGGAAATGTGCACTTAACTTAAAGAAAAACAAAAATATCTGCCAGAGAATGGCAGAGTCCAACAAAAAGCTAAGTGGCATATTTCTTCGTCTTTCTAACAGCCCCTCTGGATTTAGTACAAGAATGAACATTGTATTGTATTCGCAGAAAGGATGAAGCTGAAGTCCAAACTCAATAAAGGGAATTGTGTTAAGAATTCCAGCAATTCCACGAGGGTCTGGATGCCCTAATTACAATGATTATTATTATGACCAGCAAATGGACGAGGAACACCGAGTGGGATCAAAAAAACTAGCAGACTGATCACTAAATAAATAAAAATAGACAAAAATTCTGACATCACCACAATCCACTTTGTTCTTTTGCTCCTTGCTCGCAAAGTGGCATACTGGAAAAGAAAAAGAAAGAAGAAATAACATTTCATTTTGTTTCTAGCGCGCTAAGTGAAGAGGCAGAAAGAAAGCAAACAAAAAGGTAGCAGAAAGACTTCCATGAGTGCTTTCACGAGATGAATAACAAAAATGTCTGGGCTTTGATGAAAGAGCGAGATTAGCTCCATTAGTCCCATTCTTGTATTTGATGTTCCACTCGTGTACCAAACAAATCATAATTGAAAGATGAAGCGATTGAAAGCAAAAGTTGCAACGACGAATGCCTTTTTTTCGAGATGCGAAGAAGGGAGTAGATAAATGGTAAGAAGGAAGTGGCAGCAAAGCACTTGTCCCAATCATCATTGATATACAAGGACCAATTTACTTGTTTGTCAAGTAAGAGTTTGCATAAAAAGCTTCGTATTGTAACCACTACTGGAAAAATTTGCACAGGTGTCACAAAAAGAGTAAAGGCATCTAGGGTCACACATCCTGGTATTAACCAGCCCACCGCTCTTAAAAGAGGGTCATGGATAAGAGTTAGCTCCAAACCCTCATGATGGATCACACAGGGAGAAGAGGTTCATCATCAACAAATAATGTACCACTCCGAAGAGAATAGTATGAAAACAACAGATGTGATCCTAAAAATCATCCTCACCATCAATCAACATAACACAGTAATCATCGCATCAATATATTTGTAGCTTCTGAAAACACCACATTTGTAACCTCATCCTCTTCATCTTCACTATCCTCATAATTATCATCATCTTTTATCAGATATGGTTGAAATCAAAAGCTAGTACCTCAAAGAAACTTTCACAATAGCTTCCAGTTTTTTAATTTTTTTATCAGTAAGAAAGTTTTTTTTTTTCCTTTTTCCTTTTTATAAGTTAGTAAGATAAGGAAGGAAGACTTGTTGGGAATCAAAAAACAGATCATTGGCATGGACAAATTGATAGCCAACCACCAGACTACCCTTGACTTCCCATAAGAAAGAAGACTATTATCATTCAAAAAAAACCAAGGGGGTGCCAATCCTGGGAGGGTGCTTCCTTTGAGTTTTTTAGCAGTACAAAATTCTCGTCTTGTACCCTATAAAGTTTATCCAATTTTACCATTGTTGTACCATATAAATGTTATCATTCTTCATCTCACATTCAACTGCCTCAGTTTTAGGTCATGTTATTTTATTTTGTATCATATAGTGTAATTGGCAACAGACATTAAAAAACAAAAGCACAAAAAATAGAACGGCGTCACACATTCACTAAATAGTGATATCAAACACAAAATAGTTGACAGCCTAAGTAAAAATTGTTAAATGCTTCTGATTTAATAATTTGTCAATAGGCAGCTAGGCTGTATTGACTATCGTGGTACCCTATAACACCTTCTCCTGGGTGCAATTTCTCATGCTTCTTGCCTTCTCAATCATTGCTTCATTTGATGTGGTTTGCATCAAAAGCAGAGGTGCCTCAGGTTCATTCCATTTGTAAATAAGCTTTTAACTGCATGGGACTCATAACCAAAATTTCTAATAAGGGAAACAGATAGCAACTAGTTTGCAAGTGACAATGGTAAAACCAAAGCAATACATCCAGGCTTGCAATAATAAAAATGTGTAGACTCATTTCAAAGCATATTCATACAATACAATCAGAAAGCAAAAATCTAGTTAAATCAGACAAATGTAAGCCTCATTCATTGCCAAAGAAGATCACAATATTAGAATTTTAATCTAGCAAAGCTCAGCCAAGTATCTCACCCGTTCATAAGATTGATCTAAAATGATTGCTCCTGTAACAGGGACTCGAACCTTGTACGAAGTGAAATCCTTGAATATATCATCAAGATGGGGGACATAGGGTTTCAAAACATCACAATTATTGAACACTAGAAAGTGGTTAAGGAAAAAGGAAAAAAACAAAGTTGACCAATAAGAATGTATCAAAGAGACAAAACTAAGAAAACTAGTCATCAATATGCCATAACAAAGCAATAATAATCCAACAGTATTTCAACTCCATTTTATGTGCCCCCTACATTTTCATCAGTCAGAAAGCACCAAAGTGCAGTCTCCTTGCAGGCTAATATGTAGACACACAAACTGTTCCTTAATGACTCAGAGTTCAAGAATGTGTTTGTGAATGCTTTACTGATAGAATCAACATAGATTGGAAGAAGGACAAATCAAAGTATGCATCAAAAGTGAGTTATATTATTGCAAAAATCCAACAAAGGATACATAAAGTAGTGAACTCCTTGAGAGTAAATGACTTTAAAGAAGGATTCTTCTCTACTGAGTTGTCCTCATAGAACCAATGAGCATACTCCACAAGAAATAAAATCCTCTCAAATGACTGCTGGTCTTCTTTTGGAACATTCAAGACAAAGCGGCTGCAGAATATCACAGATGAACAAGCATCACAAGGGGAAATTAGGCACAATGATCGCATAACAACTGGATTTTCTTCCAGTCTACTTAATATCAGCATTAAGTTGTATGCGATAAATATGGGCTGGAAGTGATCAAAGCACAATGTCTAATATGAAAGATGGTAAACAATGAACCATGGATGCATATGATAGATAATGATACACAAGCAGCAACAAGCTACATAAACACAACCCTTTCTTCACATTTTTGGAACATATATGTCAGGATATAATTGCCACAAATATTACCAGGGCAGATTCAACTTTAAGTCAAACCCCTAAAACAGAAAAGATAAATA
>JAODPA010017556.1:0-13172 GCA_025585075.1 Nepenthes mirabilis
AATTCTATTCCAACAACCAAATATAAGAATAATAATTCCCAAATCTATTTCTACCCTATTCTATTCCCTGGAATAACTATTATATTCTCACCTTATTCCATTCAAACAACCAAACATACCGTTAGAGTATTCTCCTTCCCTGTGGATATCCGTCACTCTAGTTAGATACATACTTCTCCCTAGTTTTATGAATATCATTATTTTTCTATATTTATTCTTCATAAGTCATGCATTCATCGTGAACCATATTCTAATCCTTTCTGACAATAAATTATGATCAAAGAGTTTGATGATTTTTATAAAACTCATACTTAGGATTTAATTTATTTTTTTCACTTGGTAAGATTAGGATATAGAGTAAATTGGTATATAAATAGAAAATAAATTTTGATGATTCAAAAATATGATATAAAACTCATCTTATAGCGAATAACATTACCCAAGAATATGGCATTGATTATGAGAAAACTTTTCACTCCTATTACCCGCATCACTTCCATTCAATCTTTCTTAACAATAGTTGCTACACATGAACAATATTTTATTTTAAATGGATATAAAAATATATTTTTCTTTAAAGATGTGACTAATGAATTTTATATAAAACCTCGTCCTAATTATCTTCACTCTCCTAGAAAAGTATGTAATGTTCAACAATCATTAAGTAGGCTCCCCATATCTAATTTGTCAAGCTCAACTATGTTATTTCACAACTTATGTTTGCCTCTTGCCCACATGACTCAATCTTTTTTATTCATCACAGTGCTAAAGAGGATTTCCTTCACCCTCAAGTGGAGGAAATAATTAGAATATCAAGCAACAATTGTTCCGAAAAAATACGGTCCGACATTTGGTTAACATAGGGAAATCCCCATTTACAAGGGAGATCATGACACATAGACTCCCTCTCAAATTTCAAATGCCAACCCTAAAACCTTACAATAAAAATTCTAATCTCATGAACCATTTGGATCATTTTTTAACTTTACTAGGATTCTAGGGCCAAGATAATCCTACCTTATATCTCTACTTTTCATTAACCTAAAAAGTGGATGCACAAATTTAATTTTATTGGCAAGTACCAAATTTAAACCGAACTTTTTAAGAATTGGCCGATAGGTTCTTATCACAATTTGCCTCCAATAAGAGGAAAGAAAAGCAACCATAGCACGTTGTCCACATCTGGTAAGGTCTAAACGAAAGTTTAAAATGCCTCTTGGCCTGATTCAACGCAGAAGCCTAAGAAATATCGAAACTTACCGATGAAGTGAAGTTCAATTCATTCATGGAGACTATACAATCGGGTGAGTTCTTTAAATATTTAGTCCAATAAGAGTTCAATACTTTCCTTGAGGTGGAGACCATCACCCTAATACACATTGTCGCATATGAGGCTAAGGAGGTAAAAAGACCTGAGCTTGCAGACCATCACTCGGGACCCACTAGTAGAAAGAAGTAGCAATAACTCCTCCACTAGAGATCTCAGGAAGCAGGCAAGGATAAACCCTGGTGTTAGAACGGATTACAAGCCATTGAACTTCACCCCCTTGAGTGACACTTGGACAAACATGTTAATGCAAACCCAAAAAAAAACATTTCTAAAGTGGCCCAAGTCGGTAAAGAATTTGGAAGGAAGGGACCAGTTGAAATACTACTTCTATTATCGATCTTTAGGTCACTACCCGAAAACAATTGGACTCTACAGAAGAAAATTGAGGTAATCATTCAAAACGGATACCTCAATAAATATGTAAAAGACCCAAGACACTCTCTCGACAACATAAGCAACGATTAGACGAAATAATAGGAGCAACCTCGTAATCAAATGGCTATGAGAGTGGTAAGCATGATATTGGGTAAGCCTCTTGGATTTGAAGTTCCAGGGTGTCCTGGAGAGATTTCCAACAACAAGAGACAGAAATTATGAATAATGAATGATGTCATTAATTTTAGCGATAACAATATGACTCATGTAATAACTCTCCAATCTGACTCTCTTATTGTATCCACACTCGTTTCAGACGATACTATCAGTTACTCGTTGAAATGAGTCTTTGTTGATAATAAAAATTCTCAAAATTTGCTTTATCTTCTCACTTTCTTTAAACTCAAATTTAAAAGAAGTTAGATGAAGCCGGTCAAAGGTTCTCTATATGGGCTAGACAACGAACCCGTCCCAATCTAAGAAACTATTTAGTTAAAAGTTATACTGGGGGCACGTCTGAAAATAACTTCTCGAATGATGGCACTCTTGGTGGTGGATCCACCCTCAATTTACAATGTAATATCAGGTTGACCCTTCTTAGTAAATTTTTGGACAATAACATCAGCACCCCACTTGAAAATAAAGTTTATGATTCCATGCAGGTAAGGGGAAGTATTGGGTGATCAGGTTATCGGTCGAACCCACTATCTTGTCTAGATAGGCTAGACAGTTTCAAATCTACTGATAGAGGAATTCGATCTCCGAGATGAAATAAGCCTATAATGGGGACAATCAAGCAAGTCAACCATGCAAATTCCATTAGAGCCAAATGAACCCAAAAAATACATGCAAGTCGGAAGCTCCCTTCTAGATCGACTAGAAGAGCAACTGATGAATTTTCTTTGATGAAACTTAAATGTATTTGCATGGACACCAATGAATATGTTAGAGATACTGATTGAAGTGATGGTCCACAGATTGAGTATAAAACCAGGGTACAAACCTGTTTAGCAGAAATAGAGAAATTGTTCCATTGATAAGTTCATAGCTATGAGAGAGGAGGTTAAAAAACTACTCGATGCGGGTTTCGTAAAGGACGTTCAATATCCGGATCAATTATCCAACGTTGTACTCATCAAGAAAAAGAACAAAAAATTGTGGATATTTGTCAACTTCACTGATGTGAATAAAGCATACACAAAAGATAACTTTCCATTATCGAGAATTGATTTATTGGTAGACTCAACATCCAGGTACGAATAACCAAACTTCATGTACATTTACTCTAAATACAATCAGATCCGAATGTGTCCAGAAGACGATGAATTTATACTACCACATGATTATATCCTTTAGCCTGAATAACACAGGTATAACATATCAAAGGTTAGTGAATAAAATATTTGAGGCTTAAATATAAAGAAATATGGAAGTATATGTAAACGACATGCTTGTCAAAAATAGATTAGTCAACGACCATATTCAGTGCCTAGATGAGGCTCTTTGGGTACTCTGAGCACATCGAATAAAACTAAATCTAACAAAATGCATGTTTGGGGTAATCTCTAAAAAATTTATTGGGCTTACAATATCTCATTGGAGAATAGAGGCAAATTCAGATAAAATAAAAATAATTATGGATATAAATTCTCCCAGAACTATGAATGAGGTCCAAAGATTAACCGGAATGCTCACAACACTCTCTCGATTTCTATCATAATTTATAGAGAAATTATTTTTCCTGCTTCAAAGTTTTGTAAGGGACCAAAGCGAGCAGTCTACGTTAGACAGAAGAGTGTCAGTCAGAATAACTAGAGGAATATCTTGCAAACTCTCCACTTCTGTCATCCCCGAAGGAAGGTAAAAGATTATAAATTTATTTAGCCATATCCAACACAACAATAAGTTCAGTCCTGTTTAGACAAGAGTCCAAAAAATAATGGCTGGTCTATTACATCAGTAAAATTCTGACAGATACAAAGACTCATTATTCGCATGCTAAAAGAATTACTTTAGCACTAATTCACCAAGTTAGAAAGTTTCGGCCATACTTTTAAACTTATAAGATTATCATCCTAACTAATCAACAATTGAAATGGATCCTACAATGCCCCGAGGTGTCCGAATGATTAATCAAATGGACTGTGAAATTAGACGAGTTTAACATAGAATTTCGAGCATGACCTACTATAAAAGGGGAGGCCCTTGTAGATTTCGTAATCGAAATGACAACTCCGATTCCAGAAGATTTTGAGAAGAATGGAGGCCCACTTTAGCATCAGGAGGCTCCTATCTTGTATGTGGACGGGTCATCTTCTCAATCAAGGAACAGGACTGATGTAATCCTGATAACTTCGGATGGGTCAGAAATAAAATACCTGATGGCACTTGAATTCCCTGCCATTAATAATGTAGCAGTGTACGAAATCCTATCAGTTGGGTTTAAGCTAGTAAAGGAATACTCAGTTAAAAACCTAATCACCCATAGTGATTTAGAACTAGTTGTCAACCAAGTGATTGGAAATATTGAGGCATCTAGTCCACACCTTGCAATATACCTAACTAAAGTAAAGTGCCTGATCGAGTCCTTCAACAAAGGGAAAGTTCGTTACATCTGAGAGAAGGCAATTAGAACGCAAATAAGATGGAAAAAATGGCTACGTCGGGTAACCTAGAGTAATACGCTAAGGAGTGGAGGGAAGTCCTCGCAATCTCGAGTGTAAAGGTCCCAAAAAAGATGCTCCAGATCTCATATGAGAATACCTGGATGACACTGTACAAAAGATATCTTTAAGAATATCTTCTACAAAAAAAATTCAAAAGAAACTAGACATGTAAAGAAAACAGCGAGATGGTACACCCGTATGGATGAAAAATTGTATTAAAGGGAGTACTCTATCCCATATATGCGGTATTTGACACTTGTCAAAACTAACTACACACTGAGTGCAGTGCTCCTCGAAATCTGTGAGTCATATATAGGGGTAAAAATCTAGTAATTAAGGTCATGCGAAAGGGATACTATTAACCCACGATGAAAAAAGACACCATGAAATTCGTTAAGAGATGAAAAAACGGTTAGATTCACGGTAATGTCACCCACCGACCCCATACCGAGGTTTAGATTCTACAATCACCTTGGCCGTTTGCACAATGGAGACTCAATATATTGGTCCCATTTTTTTAATGCTGCGAGATTTCGTCATAGTTGCGATAGACCACTTCACGAAGTTGGTGGAGGCGACCCGTGCTAGCATAAATCACAGAGCCAAATGCAATCGAATTCATCCGGCAAAATGTCGTTTACAGATTTGGGATACCTAAGGTCATAGTGATTGATAATAAAACTCAATTTATTAAAAAAGGTTCACTAAATATTACACAAGCCAATGGATCAAGCTGGTCCATACTTCTATTACTTATCCCTAGACGAATGGGTAGGTGGAGGTAATGAAGCAAACCTTATCGTATGGGTTAAAAACAAAGTTGAAAGACGTAGGGGGACTCTGAGTAGACGAACTCCCATCCGTACTCTAGTCTTACTGGCTGACTCCTAGAGAACTAATACTAGAAACGCCATTCAACTTTTGCTATGGATCTGAGGTGGTTATCCTGATAGAAATTAGGCTACCCAGTCTCTGAGTTGAAAACTTCAATCCTCATAGTAACTCTCAACTTTTGAGAGAGCACCTAAACCTATTTAAAGATGTCCGGGACACGATATGGCTATGAGCAGTAGCATACCAATAATGAGTCGTTCGGTACTACAATAAGAAAGTAAAAGCTCCCCAAGTTGAGGTAAGGGACCAAGTTTTGAGGAATATAGAGGTTATAGATAAGATTAGTGATAGGAATAAATTCTTCCCAAATTGAAAAGGGGACGTTCTTAATATTACCCAGCCTCCAGAACAATGGGTATAAACTACACACCCATAATGGGAAATTGATTCCAAGGGTATGGAACACTCTACACCTCAAGAAATATTTCCAATAAGCTTGCTTCCAAGCCTGAATGAAATAGATGTATGTTTTGTATAAGGCATTTGAGATGGCTGTATGATGTACTTAACCATATTGATAGCAATAAATTTACACTTTGTTATGATATTTGTTCATTTTTATGCTTACATGTGGTTGCATGAATCCAAGCAACCATGACTAATCGTAAATTAGGTGTGACTCTCACTTGTTAAAGAGACCTAAAAAACAAGGTTACGACATCGGTTGGCATAACCTAATGATGCAAAAGAAGGTCAGATGCTAATTATCATATAAAGGCCTAAAGGGCTTGAAGGCAAAAGTCCAACTACTTTTTGAGAGATTGAATTAAACACTAAAAGTAAAAACCTTAGGTGGCTTTCATAGTATCAATGCTATGACATCTTCCCACAAGAATGAGCACCATCAGTAGAATACAGTCAATGAACTAGGGTCCAACAAAGCCTAGCAACTATGTCAATCTCATAAAGTCAACAAACGAATATCGTGTTGAATGAAAATTTAGCATGAATAAAAATAACATTAGTGACAATGATTGACACAATCTGATTAATCTATTAATATATAAATATCTACAATGTGGAGATCCGAGCTTTAAACATATAGGTTAAAATCATGCTGCCTATTGCCTACACGCGAATGCCTCGACTATCCTAAGACCGAGAACTAGATGGAGATTGAAGCGACGAGTTCCTACTAGACTCTGAGAAATCCCTAACATCAGAACACCAAGAAATCCCAAAATTTCTCTGATCAAGGTAATTTAAAGGAAAGTTAGGGGCCACTAAAAACACAATCTGCCTACAGAGATAAAACCTGTGCTGAATTTATCGTCCAGAGCTGTCCCAACCTCTTCGGTCGAAGACATATTCGTAATTCTCCATCAAGTGGGCACACTTATCCTAAAGATCAGAGAATAGGCTGATATTCGAAATTGATCGATACTCAGCCTCCTAAAGTTTATCCAAAAGTAAGGCGATCCGATCCATAGCTACAGCCTTTTCAACTGATAGATCCTGAGATCTTGCCAACCACTTGGACAACTCTCAATCCAAGTAAGTGGAGTGAACTCAAATCTGTTCAGCCTTAGCAACGGCAATTTTAACTTAGATCTCAATCTCCCTAAGTATAATAAAGTCAATATACATTCGGGATAGGCAAGAAATTTCAATATCATGTTTATACAGCCCATCCTTGATTAAACAAACCAATTCCTATAAGTACCAAATAAAGAAAAATTGTTACTTGAAAATAACAACAACAAGGAGAATATTTAGATACGAAGGGTTACATAAACGATACCTTACTAGTAAAAAGAGAGACCAGAAGAAGAACTGAAATTAGAAATGGACAAAATCCTCTAACATAGAAGAGGAAGAGCATGATGCTAGTAAGGAACTTCAAACCAAGGAAGAGTTGAAAAAGCATCTAAGTTATTAGGGCTCCCAGATGGTGGAATATTGACCTGTGGGACCTCCCTAATTTTCAAAAGCTTAGGCACAGGCTGAGACCCAAGAAACCCCATCGAAACTTTAGGAGTAGTAGAAGGAAAACCCTCTGCTATTCCTTCGTTATTATTCAGTTCTATGTCCAACGCGATGGGAGGTGTAGAAACGGGCTTGTCAGGGGATGAACTGACAAAGACAGGGACCCCGTTATTGGATTTAGTCACTCCTTTATAAGTATCTCAACAAATGAAAAGTCATTGAAAAGTCGTATAAAGTTTGTGCAAAGATCAGAGCGTTCGCGGGCGCGGTGACCAGGTGCTGAGACCAAGAGCAGCCAAACTACTAAAATAAAAAGGAGACAGGATTGCAGATGTAAAGGGTAGATCGGATTGCCAAGATTGAAGAGTGACCGGACTGCTTATGTTGAAGGGTGATCGGCCACCGGTCCCAATAGCGCACAATAAAAAAGTGCGTGAAACACAATTTTGGGTTTATAAAAGGGAGTGCGGTTGAGAGAAATGCGACGACAAATAAAGAGCTAAAAACTCCACTTGTAAAAATAGATGAGTAAGCATCATCAGTGAGAAAGAGAGATATAAAGAAGAAAAGTGAGTAGATCCCGATCCATCTCTTCTTTACTGTTACTCGGGTTTATCTAATTCAAGGTATTGAATCCTTATAATCTGTATTTGTGATTCGTATAACTAGTTTTATATAGTGGATATTTCAGACGCCTCATCTCGTAATTTTTTTCTTTTCTTGAAAAAAAAATTGTTCATATAAAATTACTTATATCTTGTCTCTTTATTTTTGTGATTATTGTTTGCCTCTTGTGCATTGTCATTGTTGTTTCACTCGGTTCATCCAAGCTGTTGGCAAATCTCTAACAAGTTGTACCAAAGAAAAGTTGTCAGCGGTGGCTGTTGAGCTCCATTGGAATCGATAGAGGTTGGGAAGATGATTTGTTTGAATGGCACAAATTATGAATTTAGTGGAGCGGGGTAAAGTAATTACTGTTTGTCAAGGCAATAAATCTTCCGATGTTTGCCGCACAAAAGCTTGAGCAAAAGTCCGAGGAGGAATGGCTTCTGAGTATAAACAGGTTTATAGCTATGCTCGGCAGTTTATGGATAACAACGTATACAATTACATCCAAAATGAGACAAACGCAAAGACAATGTGGGAGAAGTTAGAGACGTTACATACTTCCAAAACTGGCAACAAGATGTTGTTTCACTTGATGAAGCTTATGCAAGTGACATACAAAGAGGGCACGTCCAATGCCGACCATTTAAACGAGTTTTGAGGATACATTGACCCGTTGAGTGGCATGGGCATAAAATCTGAGGACGAGTTGTTGGACTTGTGACTGTTGACAACCCTACCAAACTCCTGGAATTGGATAAGGATCATCATCGCCAATACTACTTTGAATGGTGTGGTGACTCTGAAAATGGCAATGGGAGCTGTGTTGAATGACGAGACGAGACATCAGTCTTAGAGATCCTCCTCTCTGCACTTCGAGTTACTGGTCGCTAGGTCACGGGGAAGGAATAAAGGACACAGTCCTAAGTTCAAGGAGATTAGCCAAAATAAGTCTCAATCAAGGTATTAGAATCTCAAGTGCTTCCATTGTGGTAAGATGGGCCACATAAATTAGGATTTTTCGAAAAGGAGGTAGGGAAAGGATGGTAGAGGCGAGAGTCAAAAGAGGAGGGATCAAGATAAAAATAATTGGGCTTCTATTACTTTCTATAAAGACCTTCTGGTTGTCTATGCGGGGGAGACATGAAGCTTTCCGAACCAGGAGATGAATTAGGTGATGGATAGTAATTCCTCACACCATGCGACATCAAGAAAGTCCTACTTCACGAACTCTACACCCGAGGATTACGCGGTATTGAAGATGGGTAACGATGGTTCATCGAATATTATTGGCATCGACGATATTAGCTTGCGAGAAAGTAACGGGATGAAAGTTGTGTTAAATGGCGTGCGACATGCCCCAGATTTATGGTTGAATATGATTTCAACCAGAAAGCGCAACGATGAGGGCTTTATTACAACATTCGAAAATGGCTAGTGGAATCTCACCAAAGAATCCCCGGTTGTGATAAGGAGAAGGTAGCAATCAAACTGGTACTTGATGAATGTTTCGATTGTCAAAGTAAAACCAATATAACCAACAGGGGTATTGATTAAGAGGCAAAAAAAGGAGGGCAAAGAAAAGTGTATGGAGGAGTGATTCTACCACAAAGGAGAAGCAGAATGGGAGTGGGATTACTCCTGGTTCAATAGAGTAGAAGAGGGCATATTCAAGCTTCTAGAGATCGACGTCGGGACCCCATTTGAAGGGAAGCTGCTGAATGACAGATGATGATCATTGCTGGTGAAGGTGAAGGGTCTCCCACAATGTTATGAGGAAAAATTTGTTAAATTTGGTCACTCCTTTATTGGTGTCTCAACAAATGAAGAGTTATTAGAATATCACACAAAATTTGTGCGAGGATCGGAGTGTTCGCGTGCATGGTGACCAGTTGCTGATACCAAGGGGTGACCTAGTGCTGAGACTGAGAGCGACCGAACTGTTGAGTCCAAAGGGAGACCGAACTACAAATGTAAATGGCAGACCAGACTATCAAAACTGAAGGACAATCGGACTGTTTATTCTGAAGGATGACTGGTTGTCGGTCCAAATGATCCACAATAAAAAGCGCGCAAAACTCCATTTATGGTTTATAAAAGGGAGTACGATTGAGAGAAAAGTGACGCTAGATAGAGAGCAAAAAATACCACTTGTAAAAATATACCAATAAGCGCCGCCAATGAGAGAAAGAAATATAAAGAGAAAATGCTGTCACTCGGGTTTGTCTAATTCAAGGTTTTGAGTCCCTATAATCTGTATTTGGGGTTTGTGTAATCGGTTTTAGATAGTGAATATTCTAAATGTCTCGTCCCGTAGTTTTTTTCTTATTGAGAAGAGGGCTTTACACATAAAATTGATTATATCTTATCTTTTTAATTTTGTGATTGTTGCTTACCTCCTGTGCGTCATTGTTATTGTTCCATCGGTTCATCCAAGTCATCAGCGGATCCCCAACACTCGTATTCAGCTATAAACAAAGTAGCAATCGGCTCATCCAAACTACTAACAACGGGTCATTTATTTTCAAAATAGCGGGTAATGAAACTTCACCACCCTAAATGAATTCGAACACCACCTCAAAAATTAGACAGCCTGATGAATGGATGTTAGAATCTGGCCTTCGAGATGACTCGCTAGCTTCCAATGTGATCATCTCATCACAGGCCTCATTAATCGTCCTATCATAGTTGTCAGAGGAAGACAAAAAGGATAAACCAGAGTTTCAAGGTCCAGCTCTTGCGGTCGACATTTTAGGAGAATCTCGAATAAAAAATTCTTCAATTTTTTTTGGCTTGCGGAGAGGCATATCGGCAATAACCTCTCCTTCTACCCTAACCGCCTAGTCGACTTCGGCAAGCGCTTGACGAGTCAAAAAATTATTTGTCCTCTAGAGTGAAACTGCATTTTCCTCAATCAATTCAGTTAAGGGTTAAACCTTAAAAGTCTCATTTTTCGAAACATCTTCGAAGTAAGCAGGATTCACCAACGTTAATTCATTGGAAAGGGTCTAGTCAAAAGAAACTGCAATTAAAAAGTATTGGTCCTTCCAACCATTTATTACGTCCAATTTCTCCCCGCTTATTTTATATTTTTTCGGGGAGTAAATGAAATTCAATTGTTCTCCTACTTAAATCCAAAAACGACCTTGACAGCCCTAGCATCCAGGCAAGTTTTCAGCAGTAAAATAAAATCACAATGAGGCCAAATATCTGATGGAGTTGGGATGAAGACGTGCTATGAAAATTTTTAGAGTCTCCAGAATTTCATACAACTCTCTCTCAAAAGGAATGTGAATCCCCTCCATTAAATGGATTTCATAGATAGAAACAAAGCCAAACCTTGGAGAACAGGTTGTCACATCGAGTGAAGGAACCTAGAAAGAAATGGCGATAGAAATGTTAAACCTATTATAAATACCCAACACATACTCTACCGTAAGATTGGACGGAATATCAGCAACGCTTTTGGAAGTTGCTCGAGGAGCAATGGGAACAAGGCAAAGCGAAAAGTAAATTCGGGTTAGAAGAAATGGAATATGAAGAAGCATAGAAGTGAATGAGTGACAAAATTTAAATAGACAGGAACTCCAGACCAAAATGGCGTTGTTCAAGGGTATTAAAGGGGCACATTTTTATAATGACTGAAACACATGCTAGTACAAGAATGTGCTACAACATGTCTATTTCGTTGCGCCGGTTATGATAGCCTAACGCAGCACTTCCCAAGGCTGCATATTGGCAATAAATGGCTCTAACGCTTGATTAATTATGATAAGACTATTCATCCCAATTGATTTACACATGCATAAATATCTTATTCGTTCAAATTACATTATTACACGTCGAATTGTCTGAAATTCGAGTTATCAAATGTTCGCATTGTCAGATTGTCAAAAATTAAGTAACGAAAAACAACATTCAAGCGCATGTCCAACACAACTCAAAGTCAACCACTCAGAGAATACAAAACATATTGAAGCCATGCAAAGAAAATACAACATAAGAAAAACTTCTCTCTAGGAACTTCAAAGGCACTGTGGAGAAAGGAAAAGAACCAAAATTGTCAACATATACCTACAGTATACAACTGGATCACCTCAAGAAGGAACATATAGCCGGGGGGGCTTATCATAATGAAAAGGCTGGACTTTGGACACACGTAAAAGAAAGAAATCAAGATAGTTTTCTTTATAAAAAAAGGGTAATCAAGACAGTCCTCAAATGTTTTCTCGAACCCTAGTTTAGAAATATAGGAAAAAACTTCCACCAACTCCATCAATGATTACTTGTGACAACAGAGATACCGTGTTGGCTCAAAACAGTCATATAATTGGGCAAGAAAAGAAATACCCCGTCATACAAACTAAAAAAATCTCCCCAATTTAAAGTCAAAACGAAGGTCCTACTGGTTATCAATTCGAAGAAAATATCAAATTACCGTCATTGAGGTTAGCAAATTAAATCCTGCCAAACAAGACCCTTCGTATTAAAATGTCTGTTGCAAAGATATGCGTTAATGAAGCACCAGCCAGCATCCTGTCAATGACATGTTAGGAGCTTCAATTTAAATCTCCCAATATTGGGGCCTAGTGATAGGTACGGACTAAAACGGATCAATATAATTAGCCCAGCGCAAGTTTGGATGAAGGCCCAAAACCTCAATGGCCCAGATCAACAAGTGGCAAAGCCACATTTAGTCTGTCGAATAATAACTCTCAAGGGTATTACTTGAAAGGTCTAATCTGATCGGTCAATTACTAAAAATTAAAAAATTTGAAGAATAATTATTAACCAATTAATGACCTAATCTATAAAATAGTCAAAACGGCCCCATCATTATTGACCAGACAGCTTCCTCATTTAATAGGAGTGATAATTCAAGCCAAAAGTAACGACTCCACACAATAAACCCGAAACGACTCTAGACACGTGTGGAGATTTCAAATGCTGACCGATCGAACAAGACCCTGAGGTAATAAATATATCTTTTCCCAAACAAAAAAAGGAGAAGGACGAAAGAAGAAAAATAATGGAAGATATTCAATTATTCGAGTGCACAAAAAGAAGTATGGCTCTTTAAACTTATACTCATCTCCATACTCTATAAATTCCAATATTTACTTCCTCATCATCTTTCCAATCCGAATGAAAATATCATTGATTTGAGCATCGAAAAATATATCAGAGAGTAAGTCTTGTATACCTCTTATCTCTAATTTATTTATTGTGCTAAGCAAAATTTAAATTTAGAATTATAAAAATTAGAACCATTATTATTCAAACATTCAAGTAAGACTAAATGGCCCCCTAATTTGTATTTCACTTTGAATTCTTGAGACACATCAAATATAATATCATTTTTAAATTAAATAATT